>JAASFU010000011.1:0-81018 GCA_023333955.1 Globisporangium paroecandrum
TCGGCATCTTGTCGCGCGCTGTGTTTGCCTTTTGACACGCGTGACAGCGTTTCGCGCGCTATTTAAATTCAAACCAGCGCAAAGTTTTATCGATCAGTTTTGAAAGGATATGTTTTTGCACAGGAAGTTAATAATGGGAATGTTGCCTGTACAGTGACTGCCTATTTTATGTCCTCCAATTGGTCGGAAAAAAAGAAATCATCACCGCTGATTGGTGGAAACACCGCTGTGACTTTCTTTCCAATCTGCCGTGTTGAGTGTGTTCTGCGAACGAAGTGTGAGTGTGTGTCTTGCCATCTAATGGGTCACGACCACCAGCAGCAGCCCGTGGAGCTCCGTCAGCATCCGCAGCAGCAGCTCAGACGCCAACCCACCGCCACGCGGAGAAAAGCAGACGCACCACCACCACCAGACGCGATGGACGGCAGCGCATCGGTGCCACTCACGCCCAGCGCGTACAGCGACGAAGACCTTGCGGGCGATGGCATCTCGGAGCGCTCGGTGCTCATGATCGCGCAGCATCACGACGAAACTAGCAAGCAGTTGCAGCACTCGACGTGGGAGTGGATGCTCGGCGTATTCTTCCTCGTGATCGTCGCACTGATATGGACGTTCGCGTCGGTGCTCGTGCAATACATTTTCCACAACCTGAGCTTCAACGGACCGTTCTTCTTGACGTACGTCGGCATCACGCTCTTCTCCGTGAACCTGCCGCTCTGGTACCTCTCGCAGATCGTGTGGCCGCGCCTGAAGGCATGGTTCCAGGGTCGCCCGACGAACGGCAAGCTCAGTCACCACGAGCTCATGAAGCGCGCCGGCCGCAAGGCGACGTACCGCCAGATCTTCCTGATCAGCGCTACGATCTCGCCGCTCTGGTTCGCCGCGAACTTTACATACAACCAAAGCCTCAACATGACAAGTGTCACGAGCAGTACGATCGTGAGCTCAACGTCCACGGTGTTCACGTTCCTGATGAGCGTGATCGTGCTGCGCGAGCCGTTCATGTGGCTCAAGGTGATCGGGGTCGTGCTGTGCATGGCGGGTAACATCTCGACGATCTTCAACGACTCGAACTCGGACGGCGGTGCGAACGACCACGTATTTGGCGACCTTGTCGCGCTCTTTTCGGCGTTCATGTACGGCGTGTACACGACGGCGATCCGCAAGCTGATTCCCGACGAAGAGAGCGTGAGCATCTCGCTCTTCTTTGGCTTCATCGGCGTGATCAACTTTGTGTGCCTCTTGCCGTTCGTGGTGCTCTTCCACTACTCTGGCGTGGAGTCGCTCAGTGGGCTGACGTTCGAAATCCTCGGGCTCATCGGCATCAAGGGGCTGTTTGACAACGTGCTCTCGGACTACCTCTGGGCTCGCGCCGTGCTGCTCACGTCTCCGACCGTCGCGACCGTCGGGCTCTCGCTCACCGTGCCGCTCGCGATCTTGGCGGACTTTGTGTTCCACCAGAGCTCACCGACGTCCGTGACGCTGCTCGCATCCGCGCTCGTGCTCTCGGGCTTCGTGCTGATCAACGTGAGCACGAAGAACAACAAGCACGAGTACCACCCGATGAGCAAAAAGGACGGCGGCAGCTCGTCCACGCCAAAGAGGCGTCATCCGGAAGAGGTATTATAAACAGCATGAAAGGTGAATGACCAGAGAGGGTGCGCACAGGTCATCGGTCGATCCATTCACGTGCAATAGACAATTCGTTGTTTGTGTTTCCCTCCGATCGGTCGGTCATGCTTCTCTTGCACTGCTTGCGTGGTCTTCTCGCTCGCCTCTCTCTCTTGCTTGGTAGATACGCCACTGGCACCGTCCACATGGCGCAATTGCTCCCGCCCTCGCTCATTGTGTGTCATGTGACAATTGAGCCAGTTGCTTGATAAAAAAGGATCTCATGGATGCATGCCTTCATGAAGCGACACTTGAAGCTGCGTACATCGAATTGTGACTGAAAGATCACGCTTATTCTCTCTCTTGATGGGAGCGAGCCACTCTCGCAGCAGACATGATGGAAGCCAAGGAAGGAAAAAATCCCGCGGCGTTTCGCATGGCTTTGAATGAAAACCCAGGTTTAAAGTTTGAAAAAGTACAGTCGTGTTGAACTTGACGACGGACGGGTTTGTGTCGAACAAACCCGTTTTCCTCATCTGCTGAAGTTTAAACCCGCTCAGCATTTCCAACGTTGTTCTTGTTCCCACGAGAATACGAGAATGAGAACAAGAACGAATTGTGACTGGCACAGCCTCCTGCACCACGGGGATATGTATCCGCAGTCACTCGCCACAAAGCCAGTACGAATCAGTCCATGTCATTTCTCATTCATCATTCTTGGCTGTAAGATCTCATTCGATTGCCATTGTTGCTGAGAATTCTCACAAATGACCTCAATGGTGTGAACGGGTGGGTGGGTGCTGAAAATGGGTTTGGATGACCTATTATTTTAAAACCCACCCGTATGTTGGGGGAGGGAAACTTGGGTTTTTACTTTTTGGAAAGAGAAAGGAAGGGCATGTTGAAGAAACCCCAGAGGAGCTCGCTCATTCACAAATTCTTCACGTACGCACAACAGCAACAGCTACGACGACGACAGCGAGAAGAAGCAGCAGCAGCAACAAGAAGCTGGGCAAGAAGAACAAATCCATACACACACACACACACACACAATCGTATCTGAACTGAACTCAACATGGCGCCGCTGATGGACACGACCACGCTCAAGCACGACAACATCGCTGCCGCTGCCGCCTCGACGCTCTCTAGCATGCTCGCAGCAGCAGCCACGGCGGTCGTCGCACCGTTGCCGTTCTCGCCGACGGCGGCGACGATGACGGTGTCTGATGACGCTGATGAAGATGTGGAGATGGAAGACGTCGACATGCGCACCATGAACGTGCAGGATCTCCCTGCAGTGGTGCTCGAGTTGATCTGCTCGTTTGCCGACCACGCGACGCTCCACGTGGTGGAGAAGATCTCTGTGACGCTCTATGAAGTTGTCCAACAATCAGGTATGTGTTGGGTTTGTCGAGCTGATTGTGTCTGTGATATGGATCGGCAAGTAACGCTCTTGGAATGAATGTGCTTGCTTTTGTGTACAGATCTTTGGCAGCAGATCGGGTTGAGGCATTTGGTGTGTGTGAAGGCAAAGAGCGGTTGCAGCAGCTTTTCGTGGAAGAAAATGACGTGTTTGTCCAACCGACGCATTGAAGAAGACGCAAAGCTGCTGCATGACGTTCAAGAGTTCTCGTCTGCGGATCGTCCAAGCGAAACCCCAACGAACACACTCACGCACTCGAAATGCTGGTCGGAGATCCGACCGTACCTCGAAAGCCCAGCGTTGCAGAACCCGAGCGACCTCCATGATGTCTCTCCGTTCGGAATGACTCTTGGTGAGCGCATTCAGCATCGATGTGGCTGCTCGACTGGGAACTCATGCTACTGGAGCAGGTATGGTTTATGGGAATGTTTTGGTTATGACACTGACTGGGTGAATGAGTGCGTTGACTAATCCTTTTTCCTTCTGTGTTGTGAATTCGTACAGCTCTGCTTCATCAAATGAGAACGCGACAGAGTACATTGACTACAACCTCGTGGAGTCCTGTGTGGTTAGCTCTGTTCAGATCCTGCCATACCGCGTCTTTTGGCATCCTGGAAGTCCAACGTACGCTCCAAAGAAGGTGTCTTTTGAGTTTTTCGACGAGAGCGCCAGCAACCAAGCGACGAAGAACAACGCAGAGCTGTCCAAGTCGCCATTTTACCGATCTCCAGTCTACACGGTGGTAAACGACATGCAGCTCCAAGATTTCGTGCTGCCGCAGAAAGTGGTTGTGAGCGGTACGACCATTCTTCGCGTCAATTTATTTGGACGCCACCAAGCACAAACATTTGAGCTCCCGTCGTGGCTTCAGCGAACCGAGGAAGACCGACTGCCAAAGTACTACGTCTGCTTGAGCTACGTGAATGTGCTCGGCAACTTGTACGACCCAGCGGAGAAGGACGAGCTCCAGGACGAAATGATGGCTCCACTGAAGGAGCAGAGTCTCCGGATGGCGAACTCGCTTGCGGAATACATGACTTCGTGCTACGAAGGGATCTTGGAAATGCGACGACGAAGCCAGCAAAGCAGCGGAAAGACCGTTGCTTTGGCTGATTGACACTGAGTATCTCTCTCACTTTTCGCACCCAACCTCTCACAAAGCAATCGACTTGGTGTGGAGAGTCTGTGATGATGATGTATTTAAATATTTCTAAGTTTGTAAATGAACGCTATCTATCACATCGTCTTCTCCTTCTTCTTACAGTCAGATCTGCATGAATGAAATACATCGTGTTATTTGATTTCTACTTCTGCTATGGAGAAGTGTATGTAGGATGACAGCATTTTACCACTTCTCCACCTCCACTTTCATCCCACACGCGCACTCTTTCGTCCACACGTTCGCAGCTTTGTTGTAGATCTCTGCGGCGAACTGATGTTTATGATCGCGATCCGCCACAGGGATGTACGCGGGCTTCTTGGGCTTCTTTGTCTGTTGCTGCTGCTGTTGCTTGCCTTGCTCGCTCGCATCCTCCTCTTCGCCAGATTTCTTGCCGTCATCATCGAGGGCTAGTAGCACGTGCTTGCGCTTGAGCAGGTGCTTGGTGCGCTTCGCAGCGCTCGTGTACGCTTTCAGCTTGCGCTCCGCCTTCACCTTCTCGAGCCCTTCCTCGCTCTCGTACAATCGATAGGCTTCCTCCATGACCGTCTTCTTCAGGAACAACTTGAGCGGCGCAAAGCTCTCGTGGTGCGGGTTGGGCTTTGTCATGTGCGGCATCCCGTGGAAGAACGATTCCGGGAGCGCGAAGTCGGTCTTTGCGCGGCTTTTCGTGATCAGCTCGTACGATCCTTCGCGCAGATTGCGGTCCTGTTTGCACGTCACGCACACTCGGAGCTCAAAGTGCTGCAGGAGCACGCGGTCCAGCACCTGTCCATCCTCTGCGCAGTCTTTGCAGAGGCCAATCGGAGTCTCGTCGGTTGTGAGCACATTCGCATCCATTGCCATCTTGCAGATATGAGTGTGCTCTCAAAGCCAGCAGCAGCTCGATACACGAATTGCATGCATGGAATTCTGGTTCTCGCTCTTGGCGTCATATTTTCTGTCCCGTGTATAGGGACAGCACGGACAGGTAAAGTAGGGATTCGGGACACAGCCAATCGTGCTCGCCATCAGCCAATTGGCTGCACAACAAAGCAAAAAGCAAAGGACCAACTGATTGACGCCGCCATGAGCTCTACCGCTGCCGCCACCGCTACGCCCGCTGCCGCTGCGCCTGCGGCCGACGACTCGCAGATGGTCAAGGCGCCGCAGAAGAAGTTCTTCCGCTCGCGCGCGCACTGCAACCCGCTCTCGCACAATGACTCGTTCGAATAGTACGTTGCATTCTGAACTTCGCATTGAGCGGCATGACTGGCTGACTGGCTGACCATGTCGCTTGGAACTCAACACTTGGCACTGTGAGTGCTCACTACTGACTGGCACTAACATCTTGTGGACTCTTTATGGTTGCCTCTCTTCGTTCATTGTGTAGCCCTGTGAATCCGCAGGAGACCGACTGGTCTGGGCACTTCCCAAACATCGAGTCCCCGTGAGTGATAATGACGTTGTTGGCTGTTTGCTGCTCTTTGCGTCCGTGGCGTGGCTGACTTTCTTAATTGTGTGGTTTGCTGGGGTATGTTATTACAGAAAGGTCGACTTTCTGGATGTTGGCTGTGGCTTTGGTGGTCTCACCGGTACGAATGGCGCGCTTATCCGACGTTTGCATGCATGTGTTGGTAATTGTGGCTCAAAATGTGACTTTGCTTGTTCTTGCTTTGGATGCTGCGCAGTTGCTCTTGGCGCGTTGTTCCCAGAGAAGCTCACCTTGGCACTGGAGATCCGCCCAAAGGTGACCGAGTACGTCCGATTGCGTATTGAAGCGCTGCGCTCGGAGCACCCTGGACAGGTAGGCTTTCATTGCAAGCTCACGATGAGGCTCTCCTGTTTGACTGAGTGTTTCTTTTGTTGTTTTGCCTGCGCTTGTTTGCTCCGTGTAGTACCAAAACGTGTCGGCGCTCCGAACGAACGCAATGCGCTACCTGCCGCACTATTTCAGTAAGGGCCAGCTCACGAAGCTGTTCTTCTGCTTCCCAGACCCTCAGTTCAAGCAGCGCAACCACCGTCGTCGTATCGTCAGGTGCGTGCAGCGAACTTGATTTTTGCGAATATGAGCATAGTCTTCGCGTCAAGTGACTCACATTTTGTAATGACTCGTTGTTCTATCCACCTACACAGCACGGCGTTGCTCGCTGAGTACGCGTACTTGTTGGCGCCAGGCGGCATTTTGTACACGATCACGGACGTTGAAGAGCTCCACAACTGGCACGTGGACAAGTGCACGAGCCACCCGTGCTTCACCCGCATCTCGGATGAGGAACTGGTGCGTGTGTGCTCTTTGCTTGCCACATTGTGATTCTCTGTGATGTACAATACCGAGCCGACTGACATCCTGATTTAATTGCCGTGTGTGAAATGACAGAGCGACGACCCATGCGTGAAGGCCATGACCGAAGAGACGGAAGAGGGCAAGAAGGTCGCGCGCGGTGGCGGTAAGAAGTACGTCGCGGTGTTCCGCCGCAAGGGCGACGACGAAGTGGAAGTGGACAACATGTTCTGGTAGAGTCCGACAGGCAGTCGGAATAGCTACACCTGCATATTTTCTTAGACAAGCAACAGACCGATATCAGCAGCCCTCTTCCCCATACCCGTCGCCGAGTATTTCGATTGAGGAGCTCTTTGATTGAAATTCCGAGCATGTTGGGAGAGAGAACGTGAGGTTGCTGCAAATGAAAATGGAATCGGTTAAACGGTACTCATAGATTGTTGAATCACAAAGGTCAATCTCACTCGGTTAAACGAGCTCTGGTGACAGTGCAAATTTAGGACAGGCTCTGTGTGGCACGTTTTTGGTCCTAAAACGAGTTGATCCCATTCGTAGATAAACGGAGGTGTACAGTCAGTCTTTTTGTTGCTGGCGAAGCCAAAACTCAGCAGAAGTGTGTGCGGGGCGGGACACAGTCAGCGAACACGAGCAGCTCATTCAAAACGCTCAAGCGCTTTAGCGAGCGAGTACGCGCAGAAGAAAGAAACAGGAAGGAGCGACAGGCAGGCAGGCAGGTCCGCGTGCTCATTCCAGACACCCAACGCAGCAACAGAAGCAAACGCAGACGAACACGCGCAGAGGGGAAGGGGGGCGCGGCTCGACCACTTGCTTCTCGTCATCCCGTTATCACGCTCGTCTCGCCTTCGTTTCTCCCTCCTTCTCTTTCGGTGGGAGTGAGGTGAACACACACACGCGCAACCACACGCACGCGCATCCGCACTTGCCCGCATGGAGCCTCTTGCGGTTACCAGCGACGACGATGTGGTGCAGCAGTTCCTCCGCAATCTATGTAAGTGGCTTCTCTTTTCTATCTGTGTGTGTCTTGCGATCTTCTTTTGCGTGTGATTGCGATCGCTTCTTCTTTGTAAAATGCAGCCGTGGTACTCAACTCAACTCACGTTTGCTTGCTCCTCGTTCGTTTCTCTTGCGTTGGTGTTGAATGTGATTTTGAACATGCTGCTGCTGTATGCGATACGCGCCGTCGTCCTCCTGCGCCACGACGACCGAATGAATATGGAATATGAGTAGTAGGTGGGAAGGACTACAGCGAGGCGGAAGCCGCGAAGCTGCAGATCCGCCACCCAGCGAACCTGAGGACGCTCTTCGCGACGATTGTGGGCGTGTTGGAAGAGGCCAAACAGACCCAGGCACTCGAGGCGCTCATCAACCTCGTGCGCAGCTCGTGCGGCAACATCGAGGCATGCTTCAGCGTCGGGCTTCAGCGCGAAATCCTCAAATTCCTCAGCGACCGCGGGCTCTTCGCAGACCCATGCGTGACGGTGCAAGTGCTGAAAAAGATCCTGCGCTTGCTGCTGTACTTGGCGAACCACAGTGTGAACATCGACGACATCCGCGCCATGCTCGGCGTGTTCCGCAGCATGCGCTTGGTGCATGAAGAGCCCGACGACACGGCCGTGAGCTACTACCTGTCGACGCTTGAGATGATCGCGCGCGACTCGTTTGGGCCCGCGTCGTTCTTCGATCTGAGCGGCGAGTTCTCGGGGCTCATCCTGCCGGTGCTCGACTCGTTTCCGAACAATGGCTACACGTTCTGCGCATGGATCAAATTTGAGACGCTCCCAGAGACTGCCGCGCCGCTGTTTACATTCTGGTACGTGTATAATACCTGTTGTCGCGCCTACCGATTTGATTATAGCTATTTAACGCATGATATGCGAATGTTGTGTTGCACTGTGTTTGCAGTGGCAAGACGGGCGTCGGCATCATGTGCTCGTTTGTGCGGTCGTCGCTCATGCTCACGTGCTTCGACAAGAAGAAGAACGACGGCCACGTGGAAGTGCCGGACCTCATCACCCCGGGACGATGGCATTTCCTCTGTATCGCACACACGCATCGGCAGATTCGCGGCTCAAAACTCGACGTGTTTCTAAACGGCGAGCTGCGCCAAAGTCTCAAGCTGGCGTACCCGAACACGTCGCTCATGGCACCAGTGGTCAAGTCGCTGATCGGCATGCGAGAAAGCTACGGTTCGAGCTCGCTCCGTGTGCTGCTCGGTCCCACTGCGCTGTTCGGACAGGCGCTGCCAGCGAACATCATCGCGAACATCCACAGCGT
This sequence comes from Globisporangium paroecandrum, assembly GCA_023333955.1. Taxonomy (NCBI): domain Eukaryota; phylum Oomycota; class Peronosporomycetes; order Pythiales; family Pythiaceae; genus Globisporangium; species Globisporangium paroecandrum. The sequence goes on from JAASFU010000011.1 coordinate 8,752, forward strand.
CGACGAATATGACGCACTCGTGTTTCAGTTCAACTCATACATTTCGTCATCGTCGACGTCGTCGGGGGTGACGGTGTCGAGCGGACCATCCAGTGGGCCGGGGTCATCGCTGATCCTGGGGAGCTCCAGTGACGGCCTGCTGCTCGCGTACGATGCGCGTCACTGCGATCGCTCGAAGGGCGTTTGCTACGATTCGAGCGGCAACGGTAACCACGCGGAAGCGGCGAGTGCGGGCGTGCGACTGCGCCATGCGAGTACTTTCAAGCAGTCGGTGGCACAACTCGGCGGTCCTCTGATCTGTCTCCCGTTGCTTGTGACATCTAGAGTGTCCTCGCCACAAGCTACGAATGGTGCAGCTACTGCTAATGAACACGAATCGAACGCCCAGCTGTCAACAGCTGTCACCGCGCAGTTTGACGAAGACTCGGAGTTCCTCCAGCACATGAGCGACCTCATTTCGCGTCCACTTGGGGTCAAGTGCATCCCGAAAGTGCTGCTCTTGATCGCCGAGATCATGCGCCACTCGCTCGTCAATAAGTTCATTTTCCGCCGCAACCAGGGCGTGCGCTTGACTGCGTTGCTCGTTCGCTCGCTGCCGCCAAATTACTTGACGTCCGACTTGCTGACTGCGATCGAGCGGCTGCGCAGTGCGGTGATCTCGGACCGCACGCTCTCGGATGAGATCTACAAGTTCCTGCTGTTCAACTTTCGCGTGTGGGTGAACGCCCCCGTGGAGCTCCAGGAGACGCTCTTCGACAAGCTCGAGATCATGACGCGCAAGGACGAGAACAGCTTCTCGGCCGTCTCGACGCGCCATTTTCTGCGATGCCTCTCATGGATCTACTGGAAGCAGTCGCAGTCCACGTCGCTGCGACGCGCCAAGCACTACTCGTCGGAGGAGATCGACATTCTGCGCAAACGCGTGCTCGCGATCATCAAAATCGTGCTGTGCGAGGCGCAACCACCAAAGCCCACGACGACGTCGGTCATTGCGCGCGCTGCGATCAAAGGGAAGGAGCAAAAGTCGCAGCTGTCGTACGAGAGCACGCGCACGCTGATCTACTGTATGATTGGGAAGCCCACGAACCCGATGCTCACAGGCGTGAATCCAGACGGTACCCCGATCACGCAGGAGAATGGCGAACATTCTCTGGCGGCGGCGTTCTCTGCAGTCGCGAAAAGCATCTCGGAAGGAGAGGCTGAAGCGGGCTCTGCGGTTGAGAATGTACCAGAGGCAGACCTCCCAGACCTGCTGCAGCTTTTGATTGAGCTCTCGGTCGAGCCAAGCGCACCCGAGGGGCTCCTTGACTTGTTTGCGCGTCTCGGTGGACTCCGCATTTGGTTGCCGCTGTTAGAGTTCTCGAACGATGCGATCCGAGTGATGACGTTACGTCTGCTGCGAACGTACCTGTTTCTGAAATGTGGATGCACACAAGATCGCGAGAAGGCGAACAGTCTCGACAAGATCCATCTCTCTGTCGGCGACGCCTACTTGATCATGCTCGCGCTCAAACCGGAAGAGAACCCTGTTACGATGGGCGTGTACTCGGAGATGCTGCTGACGATTCTGGGCATTCAGGTGAGCGAGAGCGACATGAAAGCGCTCGACGGCAAGACTGAAGCGTTCGATTCGCTCATTGACGAAGAGATCCTGGCGAGTGCGACGATCTGGCACGGCAATATGATGTTCCCGTTCCTGAGCATGGTGCGCTCGAGCCCGATGCCGATCCGAGTGGTTGCAATTCGTCACTTGATGATCATCTTTGGCTCTGCGACGGTTGCGAGTACGATCAATCGCCACTACCTCATCTTCAACAGCATCTCGAGCATGAACGGTACTGCGACGGTCTCTTCAACGACCGAGCAGATCCCAATCATTGAAGCTATCCTGAGTCTGCGCGGCGCTGATCACGAGCAGAACCGAGCGATTACGACGCCTCGCTCGCTCTTCGGCATTGAATTGAAGGGATGTCCGGGGATCCCAATGAGCCAGCTTCGCGAGTTGGTGCTGAACGCAAATGAGTCTGAGGAAGTCCGTGTGAACGCCATGTACTCGATCGTTGCCCATGACGATCTGGACTTTTTGAGGAGCTTGTTGACGCTGAATGTCGACGGCGAACGCAAGAAGCAGGCGAATGGAAACGCAAACGCGATGATCTACAAAGAGATGTCGAGCAGGATGAAGCTCGCGCTGATCGAGCTCATGGCGGCTATGCAGCCCAGCGGATGTGTGGACTTCATCACGGACTTCTCCTACGATTTGATTTCGTCGATCGTGTGTCTGGAAGCGAGAAGCAACGAGCTCGCGTGGTTCTTACTGCAAGACCCCTTCACGAGCTTGTCGCGGTTCATTACATCAAGAGAGCAGCTGGAAGTCGTGGTGGTGTCGCTCCTCAAGGCTACGCTGGGCAAAATGAGCGAGATCCTCTCTGCAGATTTGAATCTGCGCGGGAAGCAGGATCCACCATCGCGCGAGTCGACTTTGTGGAAAAACGCGGAGAGCTTGGCGACTGTCGCTGCAGCAGTGGTGCTCCACTACGACCCAGACACACTCGGGAAGGTTGACCCCGCTGCGATCAATGGCGGCGAAGGTTCCGGCTCCGGCTCGGACGATGGCAACGGTGGTAGCAATGGTATCGCAGATCCGACAATGGTGTTTTGGAAATGCGAGCGCGTGATTTGGCACGAAGCAGAACTCGTGGACGCGATCCTAAGCATCTGGCAGCACTTCACCTCGTACTTCCACGTCGATACGGACGCGAGTTTCAATCGCCGCTCGAGCAACGCTCCACGGTACATCCCACCGCAGTCCGGACAGGGAGAAGGACCGCAGAGTACACCGTCAAGCACAACTCGGCAGTCGTCAGCCTCGAGAGATCGCAACAGCAGCGCGGGACGACTCTCGTTTGGATTCAGTGTGCTCACATCGTCGGCATCTTCGACAAGCGCTGCAAGTGGATCCATTTCCGCACGCCCCCACCCCGGAGGACCAATGCGACAGGTGCTGCAACTGCTTCTCCGATACTTCCACTTGGTTCTCTTGGAAGACAACGAAAGCGCAGCGGAGGGCGATGACGATGGAGCGTCTTCCAAGCTACGATTGCCGTGCAAATCCGTGTTCTTTGCTCGACTAAACAAGTTTGAGTACTTCATCAACGCGATGGGACTCGGTCGAGACACGTCGCAGTTTGAGTCGTCTTTTACGCCCTCGAGAGGATCCATGAGCGGGTCTGCTGGTCCTGGGCTCATTTCATCCAGCGATTGCGTGAAGGCAGCCCCGGGAGATGAGACCGCGCTGCTTCTTTGGCTTATTCCTGAGCTTGCACACTTGATCGAGCGTGTTCGGCGCAAATTCTGGTCAGATTCGGCGATAAAGTTGGCAAGTATCCTGGCAGGTCTGGTTCCAGTGTCGCTCCGATCCTCGGATGAGCTCGCCGCGTTGCTCGTCCGAAGTGATTTCTTGACAAACAACCAGGAAGTGCGCCGCCGCGACGGATTCTACCACGAACAAGTCGCCCACGCGCGAGAAGGACGAGCGTTGAAGCGCACGTCCATGCAAGCGGAAGAGACCCACGAGCGCAATCGCGCCAAGGCGGAGCTCGAGCGCATTGGTCGCTCCACGCGCACGTCGTCGTCGTCATCATTGCAAGCGAGCATCAGAGATGGCGCGACGGACAACGAAGAGCTGGAACAGCAAGCACAAGTTTGGCTCCAGCGAGTTAAGGCGAAGGACATTGACGACTGGATGAAGCTCCGTGTGCTGCTCAAGTGGGGGATCCGCCATGTGTGGGGAGGCGCAGGACACAAGGACGACAATTCCTCGGCCTTGTTGGCTGGAGGAATGGAAGGAATGCTTGATGGACTCTTTGGTCAGGAGGAGTTTTGGCGCCTGGACACGTACACGTCGAGCAATTGGATTCGATGCCGTTTGCTGCCTGATACCGACGATACGCACTCGGATTATTCGCGATACGACTCCTTGAACATGCTCAAGGCAGGCGCTGAAACGTTCGTCGATGCGCTGTCGATCCCGTCGGTGAACTCTGTGCTTGAAGAAGGTGCGAGCGTCGCGGACAGCCAGGGACTGATGTATCAAGATCCAGCAGAACAGCCGTATGACGAGGATGACGACGAGTATGGTGAAGGTGAAGGCGACCTCAGTCCGAACAGCACGGCGCTGGAGAACGGCGAATCGAGCTTTCTGGACGATGGCGGCGAGCGATACAACGGCGCGGGCTCGAGACATAACTCCACGACCAGCAACCAAGCTCGCAGTGCCAGTCAAGGGGACTTGATAGAGCCAACATCATCAGACTTTGACGCTTCGCCACCAAAACCATTACAAGATTTGGAGCTGGTTATGGACACCAACATGGTTCGTGAGGAGCAAGAGGAACCTCCGATGCCAATGCCGCGCACTGGACGGCGAGAGAGCGTCGCGACGGCTGCTGAAGTCGCCATGTCTGTGAAGTCTGCGAAAGACCGCATCGCGCGCATCAGCAACATTTCGTCTCGCTTTTCTAGTGGCATCATGAGACTCAAGACTGCTCGCCCAACAACGAAATCGCAGGACGAGGAAGCGTTAGCGGCCGACGCGGCAGCGTCAGCTGGCATTACTCCTGCTATGAGTCTGTCGGTCTCGTCAGACTCTTCGACTGCGACAGGACTAGAGAAAAGCTACTCGGGGGTCATCAATGTCGAAGACGACATGGAAGAGGCGGCTTCGATCCGCAACCCTCTGGCTGCAGTCATGGAAGGCGAAGTCGCGGAAGACCCAGTGAGTCCCGACAGCAATGACAGCTCCAGTACCACCACTACCACTAGTGCACCGGCATCAACCGAATCAGCCTCGACACCGAATGCCGGTCGAGTCGCTCGTCCATCGCCGTCGAGTAGGAGTGAGCAATGGCGAACGCTGGGGGCGAGCTACAGGACTAAGACGTATCTGATCTTACCCTCGGGCGTCATGGTTCACGGCATTCTACGCATCGGGTCGACCACGATCGTCTTTGAAGGCGAGTGGGTGTGCACGTTAAAGAACTTGTCGGAGAACACGGTGGAGTTTGGACGCGGCAGCGGTACGGCGTCGACCCTGGGTGATGCGTACGTTTCCCAACTGAAGCGCCGTGTCTGGGGCGTGCGCGTGATTCGTGTGATCCATCGCCGACGATTTTTGCTGGATTCCCAGAACGGCCTCGAAATCTACTTTGTCGACGGCAGTTCGTGTCTCTTTGGATTTGAATCTAACGGCGAGACCGATCTCGTGTATGCAACGCTTCGAGAACGCAAGCCGCCATGTTTAGCAAAGTGGGGCAAACGCATTCTCAGTGCGGACCGCATGTTTGGGAAAAGCAAGTGGACTGAGATGTGGGTGCGCCGGGAGATCAGCAACTTTGAGTATCTGATGCTGCTCAACGTCTCGGCGGGACGATCGTACAACGATATCACACAGTACCCCGTGTTCCCGTGGATCCTGAACGACTACGAGTCCACAGAACTCCGGTTAGAGGATCCAACGATTTACCGCGACCTGCGAAAGCCGATCGGCGTGCAAACCCCTGAATCTGCGCAGCGAGTGAAGGACAAGTACGACTCGGCGGACCCGAGCAGCAAACTACCGTCGTACCATTTCTCGACCTCGTACTCGCACATGCGATCCGTGCTGTACTTCCTCGTTCGTCTCGCGCCGTTCACGAGCGCAGCTTTCGGTGCGAACTTTGTCGGCGACAACGCAGCAGCGAACCAGTCTGGCGGGATGCCATTCGGTAGCTCGACCAATTTTGATTCTGTCGCCGAGGCTTTCCAGAAATGTATTAGCGAAGAAGGGCATTCGTTTGAGCTCCCGCCCGAGTTCTTCTACCTTCCAGACTTTCTCATGAGCGACCGCAACAAGATTCTCGCTGCGAGTGGTGACCAGAGCTCGAGTGTCGGCCCAAGCGGCAGTGTTGTGCTCCCGAACTGGGCGATCTCGCCACACGATTTTGTCCGACAGCACCGCCTGGCGTTGGAGAGTGACTATGTCTCTGAACAACTGCACCACTGGATCGACCTCATCTTTGGCTACAAGCAGGCGGGGCGACCTTCGGTGGATGCGCAGAACGTGTATCATGTGGCATGCTACCCCGAGCGACTGAACCTGGACACTCTGAATGTGGGCGTGCGATCGAAGCTCACTCAGCGCGGTACCATTCCGATCCAGCTTTTCCGCAAGCCACACCCAATGCGCATGACGCAAGATGGAGCGCTTGAAGCGCGTTTCCCTGCCTCCCACGCGGTGGCGACGCTGTCATCGAGACGCCAAGTGCGTCGTCACGATCTGACGTCCAAGCACACGGAGTCGCTCTCGAGCATCCGATTCTCGAATGCGATGAACCACGGACTCGGACTCAGCGGACCTGGGCTTGGAAGTGGCACGGGCATTGGCGCGCACAGCACTGGCAGCAGCGAACTCGGCAGTGTAGTGTACACGACAGATAGCAGCGGCATCGTGATGGCAAAGAGGTACCTCAACTCGGTTCCAGACCAAGCGCGCGTGTGTCCTTTCAGCCTCGTGGACGTCGACCAGTGGTGGAAATTGCCCGCTGGGTGCTTGGTGAGTGAAGGTGTCGTGTTCTACGAACAGATGATCAGTTGCGGGTACTGGGACGGCAGCTGGCGCATTCACTGGTCTGCGGATGGCGAGTTGCTCCAGCGAATTGCGTTCCACAAGAAGCCGATCTTGTGTATGGCTCGCAGCGAGGACGATTTCACGGGCGACCTTGCGCTAGCGTTTGGCAGCGAAGACTGCACAGTTTCAGTGTGGGCGTTGTCGAAGATGGCAGCGACGCGCTCTCGCCGCATGTTTGTGAAGAAAGAGCTCCCCGTGGGCGGGTTGCCATGGGTGCTTCTTTGTGGGCACACGAGTCCAGTGATCGCAGTTGGACTGAATGTGGACCTCGATGTTGTCGTGAGCTCTTCAAAGGACAACGCGATTCTCATCCACTCGCTGCGGTCCTCAACGCCGCTGCACAACATTTCGCTGCAATCTCCAGCTCACTCGATCATCACGCACATGACGATTTCGCCGCAGGGCGATGCGCTGATTCACTCGATCACCGATGAGCACGACACGACGCGTTCGCGGCGATCGTCCTCGCACCGTCTATCTGTCGCTGAGGACAATTTCAGAACGACGCGGAGAAGCGAGAGCTTGGCAGATGACGCGAGACCATTCGACACGCGTCAGTCGGAGTTGTACCTCGTATCCATGAATGGTCACTTGATCTCCCACGACAAGCTTGTTGGGAGCGGCGACGATGCCAGTCCGCAACTACTGCTTGACCGAGGCGTGCTGTTTACTCGCTCGGGTGAATACATCATCACAGCGACTGCGGTACCGGAAGCTGCGATCGAGGTCCGTGACGCTGGGATGCCGTCGAATGTCGTGCGGCGCATTGAGTGCAAACGCAATTCGGATCTGACGTCGATCAGTCTCTCGCCAGATGAACGCTGCATCGTCTGCGGGTACGAAGACGGCTCGATTGTCGCCTACGCATTGCACTTTGGCATCGCAGACGGCTGCAAGAACATTGTTGGGCTCGAGAAGAAAGCGCGTGAACAAGAAGCCGAAGCGCTCGCGCGAGCACACAAGCGCGAATTGTTGCGGAAAGAAGCAGCGACTCGAAAAGACGAGATTATGCAGATCTTTGGAAGCGGCGGACCGACTGTGCAGGGCAAATTGTGGATGAAAGCTGGGAAAATGGCGATGCCCTCGGACCCGCTGTTGGAGACAATGCAGAGCCACTTCACATTGCTGAAACAGCCGTGTATGAGTGGTGGAGAAGCGTACGAAGAGCTGATCAAGGATTTGTGGCATGCGATCTACTCCCAGCAGCCGTTCCACAAGGAATCGTCGCGCTCAAGCATCGGGTTTGTGATCGAGGAAGAGGGGAGTGGCAGCAGCAGTAGCGCCATAGATGCATCGATCGATTCGCTCCAGGACTTGCAGTTTGAACGCGTGGGCGAGACGTGGAGCCGCTTGGGGTTCCAGCGTCCAGACCCGACGACGGATTTCCGTGCGGGCGGCATGCTCAGTCTGCGCTGCCTCGTGTACTTTGCATCGCACTACACGGATCAGGCGGTGAAGATGGTCACAAGCCAAGTGCCAGGGTCACATGAGAACACGTACCCATGGGGACCCGCGGGTATCAACATCACGTGCATGGTCGCGCGTCTTTTCTGGAAGTTTGATGGGCAAATTGTGCGCGAGCGAGCGTTGAACTGGCCGCTGTTTGCCGACAGCGAAGCGTTCTACCAAGTGTTCTCGGAAGGTACACCACACAGACTGACACGCTCTTCTGCTCTCTTCGTACCACGAGGTTCTTATGATGGCGAAGCTAACCGTTTTTGTGCTTTCTGTGTGTTGCTCTTGTCTAGTGTTTGTCTTGTTTGATTTCCTGTGGAAGCAGATGAACGCGAACTACGGCGGTTTTTCCTGTGAGTTCAGAACTTCCAGCCATGTTCATTGTGCTGTGCATCTGATGGCATTGATGTGAACGAGCTCTAACGACCATCTCTTTCTCTCTTTCTGTTGTTATTTGTTGTTTGCAGTGGTGATCCAAGCGACAACCGAGCGAGTGCTGGACGTGCTGGACGAAGCCAAGGGCGACATCCAGGCTGTGATCGTGGAGCTTCGCGCGCAGAGTCTCTCTCAACGAGTGAGCCGCTCGAGGAGACCGTCGTCTCGGTCCATGGAAGATTTCCTCTCGACCATGAACTCGAGCATCTCGGGCTTCGGGTCGGTGTCATCCGCGAACACTGAGACCACGCGACACAGCTTCACGAGTACGAGCCTGCTGCCGTCGTCCCCACCACCATCGAGCGATGGAGGCTTCATGTCGAGACTGTCGTGGTCATCTTCGTCTGCCACAGCGGCCGCACCACCTCTGATCCCAGATTTGCTGGACTTTGGCTCGCCTCCGCGTGCTGCGTCGTTCTCTTCATCATCTTCGTCGTCGATGTCTTCATTTGCAGCGGCTCCTGCTGGCTCGCAAGGATCAGCGCCGCCGGCGATTGCGAATCGGAGGGCGAGCGGCTCTTTCAACAGCGTGACGTCGTTGGATCCGTTCGCAGGCAACGACTTCCGAGGGCTCGAGCTGAAGCCTGCGACAGCAGCAGACGAAGTGGACCAGAGTGAAGACCCGTTTGCGTGTTTGATGTAGAAAAAAAGCATGATATTGCAGCAGCGCTGAGACCGTGTACGTAAAGCGAATGGAGTAGAGAAAACAGTGGATAGATGAACAAATATGCAAATGCAGCGATGTACTTTTCTGTGTGAAGTGATGATGGTCGTCATTGCGTGTCAACAGCTTTGGTGGTGATGCAGTGTTGGATAAACCTTGCAGATTGTGGCGTGACTCAAAACCGTAATCAGATAAACATCAAGTCTATGTTCCGTAATTAATTGCCTTTATCACGTTTATATTTGTATCTTTTGATTCTAGAAATTACAGATCTAGCCATCACTCACTTACCCCTTGCGCTTCACGTCGAATTGCCCAGTCTCTGACGAACTTGAAGAACGGGAAACAGACCAAAAGGGAAAGCATCCAATCCGTGCGGTTGACTTGTCTGTCTTCAGTATCGGAACTCAAACAGGCGCTTCCGCACTTCCGCATTTCCGTATCCACCACACAAGTGAGAGAGAGAGTCCAAAGGGAAAGCAACAGCAGCATGTGGCGGAACGTGAGCTCGTCTCGCCGCGCAGCGGCCGCGGGCGTCGCACGCCGGTCCGCGATGGTGCCACGCTCGGTCACGGCAACGCTCCAAGGGCAGCAGCAACAGCAGCGCGCGCTGAGCACCAAGCTGGACGCCGACGTGTACCCGCCCGAGTGGGTCAAGAACGCCACGAAGGAGCTCAAGGGCAAGGACCCAACGCAGCACCTCGTGTGGCACACGCCCGAGGACATCCCGATCAAGCCGCTCTACACGAAGCGGGATCTTGAGGTGAGATGCGACGCTTTGCTGGTTTGCGTTGGGAAAAGAATGAGAAAGATGGCGTTTTAGCTCGGCTGAACTGACTTTGTATGTTGATTTGATGCGGAATGATAGGACCTAGACGTTGCGCAGTCGCCGGGCACGTTCCCGTACACGAGAGGACCGTATGCATCGATGTACACGGCGAAGCCCTGGACCGTCCGTCAGGTATGTGTTTGCTTGTTGCTTTGGATCTATCAACGCCTCTTCTTCAAATGGGGAGCAGGCGTGGTGTCGTTTCCATGCTCCCTTTTCCCCCCAAAATGCATCGTGACGCTAACTCTTTGCTCTTCTTATCGTGCATGCTGCCAATGAATGCTGTTTGCTTCCTGATAATGATGAACTCTCTTCGACATAACAGTATGCTGGTTTCAGTACGGCTGAGGAGTCCAATGCGTTCTACCGAAAGAATCTTGCGGCTGGTCAGCAAGGTCTCTCGGTGGCGTTCGACTTGGCGACTCACCGTGGCTACGACTCGGACCACCCGCGTGTGCGTGGCGATGTCGGCATGGCCGGTGTACCGATCGATTCTATCGAAGATATGAAGGTTTGTGGTAGATCGATCGAACTACTGAAGATAATCATTCGAGTTGTGTTACTGACCCATGACTGTTTGTTGAATACAAACTTCCTCTGTTTTGTGTTGGAATAGATCCTATTCGATGGTATCCCGCTCGACAAGATGTCGGTGTCGATGACCATGAACGGTGCTGTGCTGCCTATCTTGGCCATGTACATCGTTGCTGCGGAAGAGCAAGGCGTGGACCAGAAGCTTCTTTCTGGCACGATCCAAAACGATATCCTGAAGGAGTTCATGGTGCGAAACACGTTTATCTTCCCGCCGAACCCGTCGATGCGCATCATCCAGGACATCTTTGGCTATACTTCGGAGTACATGCCAAAGTACAACTCGATTTCGATTTCCGGGTACCACATGCAAGAAGCTGGTGCGGATGCGCGTCTCGAGCTTGCGTTTACGATTGCTGACGGCATCGAGTACGTGCGCGCAGCCGAGGCTGCGGGTCTGGACGTCGACGCGGTGGCTCCGCGTTTGTCGTTCTTCTTTGCGATTGGCATGAACTTCTACATGGAGGTTGCGAAACTGCGCGCTGCGAGAACCCTATGGGCAAAGCTGATGAAGGAGAAGTTTGAGCCGAAGAACCCAAAGAGTTTGCTGTTGCGAACGCATTGCCAGACTTCTGGCTACTCGCTCACTGAGCAAGATCCGTTCAACAACATCATCCGAACGACAGTCGAAGCCATGGCAGCTGTGATGGGAGGCACGCAGAGTCTGCACACGAATGCGCTGGATGAAGCTCTTGGCTTGCCGACGGAGTTCAGCGCGCGTATGGCGCGTAACACGCAGTTGATCTTGCAGGAAGAGACGGGTATTCCGAGGGTGGCTGATCCATGGGGAGGCTCGTACTTGATGGAGTCGTTGACGAACGAACTCGTCGATGCGGCAATGGAAGTGATCAACGAAGTGGAAGAACTCGGCGGCATGGCAAAGGCGATTGAGTCCGGAATGGCGAAGCTTCGAATCGAGGAGAGTGCGACGAAGAAGCAAGCCCGTATCGATTCTCGCGAGGAGACGATTGTTGGAGTGAACAAGTACGTTGTCAAAGATGCCGATTCGGTAGAAGTGCTGTCGATTGACAACACGATGGTGCGCAAGAAGCAGATCAAGCGGATCGAAGAGACGAAGAAGAACCGCGACGAGAAGGCTGCTCAAGAGTGTCTCCGGAAGCTGCGCGAATCTGCTGCCCTCACTGAAAGTACTGGAGCAGGCAAGCACCCAATGAACTTGTTGAAGCTTGCCGTGGACGCAGCAAGAGCTCGTTGCACTGTCGGCGAAATTTCTGATTCGTTGGAAACCGTGTGGGGTCGTCATATCCCGAAGGTACTGCACTGCACCCATTTTTCTCGCTCAATCGAGGAAATAATGCCGAGTCTTAACATTTTGTCTGTTTGTATCTGTTTATAGAGCTCTGTGGTGTCTGGCGCGTACCGTTCGGCGTATCAGCACAACGAAGAGGCTGAAATCGAATACAACACTTGCGTGAAGGAGATCGAAGAGTTTGCTGAGCGCCAAGGTCGTCGCCCTCGTCTGCTGGTTGCCAAGATGGGGCAAGATGGCCACGATCGTGGTGCGAAAGTGATTGCGTCGGGCTTTTCGGATCTGGGCTTCGATGTCGACGTTGGTCCTCTGTTCTCGGTATGTGTGCGTGTGTAGAATAACAGTGAGATCACGAATGTTGCTTGAGGACTAACTCTCCTTCCGCTCTACGCTCATTAGACCCCAGAAGAAGCTGCTCGCCAAGCAGTTGACGCGGATGTGCACTGTATTGGTGTCAGCTCCCAGGCTGCTGGTCACAACACACTTGTTCCTGCACTCATCGAGGCGCTTAAGAAAGAAAACGCTGAACACATTCTGGTCATTTGCGGCGGAGTGATTCCACCAAAGGTACTGCGCTCGCTGTGATTTGCTGACGACATACTGCCAGTACGTGATTAGCTAACGTGAAGGACGTTCGTGTGTTTTTGAATGAGCAGGACTACCAATTCCTGTACGATCAGGGCGTGGGTGCGATTTTCGGCCCTGGTACGCGCCTCCCAGCTGCTGCAAGTGAGACTTTGAAGGCTATTTACAAGAAGCTAGAGCAAAACAAGGCGAAGGGAATCTAAGGAGAATGAGTGAAGGGAGCTTCTATCTGATAAGCTGCGCGTTCTGTTGAGTGTGTGAAGTAATGACAAAAAAAGACGACAAATTTGATTCGACAGAGATGAAGACATTATAACTCCAAATGCTGCAAATACGGCAATGTGGCTTAGACAAGCGTGCGTCCATGTTGGTAGGTATGTGCTTGCTGCCCACATTGCTACCAGTCTCACCTTGATCTTGCATTCGATATTGATATCCGTGAAAGTAAAGCTGCGAGAACGTGAGGGATCTTCTTACAGCCATGGACGATCAGAAAGCGTTCGTGTCTGTGTCTGTAGGAATGATGGCCGGCAACTCAAGGAAAGACCAGTCGAAATCAAATGATGGTGCGGACATGTATTTATATTCAATCCGAGCTCAGAATCATGTGGCATTTATATCTATCCGCTTTGACGCTCATCGGACTCCGTTGGCAATCACAGGCTTTCCCAACCTCGCCGACCATAATCGTGGGTCATGTGTGGCAAGCACGGAAATGCAAAAAACACTTCGTTGCATTGGGTTGAAGGCATTCTGGAAGAAATGCTTGCGCGCATGGGCTGCGATCCACGTGGAGCGCCGCGGTAAATACTCCGTCCAGCGACTGCATCAGCTCATCGCCTACAAGCGCTCGACAACGCTCACTCACGCCTGGACTGTTCTGCTAGTGACCCTGCTGCCATGCCTCGCTGCAACCACGTCGCTGGACTGCATCCCGCTAAAGCCACCAGGTATGGGGATTGGACACAGCCATCTACTTTGGCTGCGCACGGTGTTGGCGGGCTAGTGGTTGAATGGCTCGATCGTGGTGCAACTGCACCAAAATGTGAGTCGATTGCCAATTACCAATGCACAGATCGGCTGGATGTCGTTATTGGGTTCGACCTGTGGTACAAGCTGCTCGTTTGCCATATCCAGCCAAGTCGGGTACCCTCTGCCATTCACACTCGCACTGAGCGCACCCCCCGCTGCTGTTATGTTAGCGATTTACTTCTCTGTTATCTGGGGGAGCTCTTTCGAAGCTGCCAGCAAGCGAGGAGCGAACTGGTCAAGTACATCAAGTTGATCTTCAAGAAGGTCGCTCTGGTGTTCATCTACCCCGTCTTCAGCTACGTTTTCACAAGCCTCGGGTCGCAAGAGCAGACAGCGCTTGCGCTGCTTCTGCCAGCTATGAAAATTGCAGCGAAGAACCGGATCGACGCCAGCGCTGTCGATATCGAAGACTTGAAACTCGAGGTGATCATCTTCAACGTCGAGATCTTCCACGCGCTCTACGTGATATACTCGATGTAGTCGGCGACCTCAACAAGTACCATCTTCGTCCTCGTAGTGGTGAACGTGTACTCTTCCTGCGCATCGGTGCGTCGGCTGAACTCACTCATGAAGGCTTGGCGGACGGCTCTCGAAGCGCATATCCGACGACCAAGCAAGCGAATACGTAGCGTTAATTCAGGTCTCGTTGATCCCGTGAAGGCGTACAACGCAGTAAGCCCAGTGTTCATCCTGCTCAACACGCTAGCTTTGCAACACTGCCGAACGTACTTCAGGCGGCGCTTTACGCCCTTGAGCTCGATGCGAGCATCGCAGAGAGCCCCGTTACCTGTGATCAGCCTAACTCCAGACCAATGCGTTCGGTAGCCTCAGTTGTCTCGGTAAGGTAGTCGCAGACCGCACCCGAGCGTCCACAACTCCATCTGAACAATTCAACCAGCGACGAGTCTGTGATACCAGGAGTTCCAAAAGAAACTCAGATCGAATTTACCAACACCTTTGACAACTCCCAGCCAACAGCACTCAACAACAACGAGAAGCGCATCATTCAAGCCCTCAGCCCGTCAGAGCGGCGCCAACAAGTCGAGAACCTGCTCAAGATCCTTCACATGGCAGAGTTCCTGCTACTCATCAAGTACACGGAGGTGATGATCCCGGTCGTCTACTGCCTTTACCTGCTCGTCATGAGCCACCTGCCCAATCGAATGTACTACGCGCAGCTGAAAGGCACGGACGCCGACACACTGCACCGCAATGTCGCCAACGTGATGCTGTACGTGTCGCTGGAGCTGATGTCGTTCCTGGCGCTGTGCGCGGTGCTGTCGCGGAAGCTGGCGGTGTCGGGGGTCCACCCACTGGCGTTCGTGCTGGAGACGCAGTGGTCAACGGTGCAGACGAAGCTGTTGCTGTGGGTGGTGTTCGCGGCGCAGATGCCGCTGGAGCACTTTGGCGTGGACTACAGTTTCCAGTTCAAGTGGCTGCACTCGGATCACCAGGGTCAGTAGGCGAGCGAGCCTGCAATCACGGCATGCACATTCGATAGTGTCGGGTCAGGTCTTCCCAAAGAATGATTGGCCTCGCCTTGCCCAGCCTTCTGATGACTATGAATACATGCGCAAGTGGACATCATTGTGAGCAATTTGAAGAAGTACCTGGTCAATCAATCCATTGAACGGTTGGTGATACTCAAAATCGACGACTGAGTCATGCGTCACGGGTAAACCATCCAACGCCAGACGAAACGCGGTTCTTCCATTGAGCTTCCAGCACTTCGAGCATCACATCACCTGAATAGAGTTGTTTGACCAGATCACGCCTTGCGACTCTCAACGCTAGTGCGTGTTTCATGATAGCGAAAAGTGGTTTTCCAATTCAATCAATCACTGCTAGAACTCGGTTGACGACATTCGTTTTGAAAGCGAATGCTGCGGCGTGTCGTCACTTCCCAAACTCCCGAGAGCAAAGAGTGCAAGATAAGGAAACCTCGCGACGCGTTGCTCTGCTCTGCACTGCCCACCAAAGGCGAGTGAGCAACCCTGATCTTAAAACGGAAAACCGACAGAAAACCCAACCTCGCATTTTCAGTTCTTGCCATTTTCTTTCTTCTCGACTAACTGGAGAGTTTACTTGTTGCAAGTCATTGCGTCATCTGCGCCGCTCAAGTCACATCTTCGTCCTATTGTCGGTGGTGTGTGTGTTGGTACTAGGTCGCCCACACGTGGCGAAACCCCGTTGAAACTCCATGGACCCTTCTACCCAACAGCAGCAGCAACAACAACACCGTCAAGACTGGGCGGCGTCACCAACTCCTCCGCTGTGGACGCACAGCCAGACGAAGCGAGACGTGCCGAGCGTCGACCCCGCCGCTCACGCGCGCGTGCGGGCGTTCCCATCGTCCCAGGACAACCAAGAGCAGGAATGGGTTCGAGAGAATGGTCTTGGCAACGAGAAGGAAGACCACGACAACGATAATGACGACGAAGACGGTGATAACCAGGAGAACGGCTTGTGCATGGAGCTGAAGGCGTTACCACCTAGTTTCCAGCTCGTGGCTCCGCAGCCGCGCCGTGTCGTGTCCCCCGAACTGATCTTCTCGAGCGCTGCAGAGAGGTACGTAATTGGTGTGTCGTTTGCCGGACGCTCGATGCGCGGCTTGACCAACTCATTCGCAATCTTTCGCAGCTTATCTCGACACAAACGGCTGCGCTTCTCGGCGCTGAACGCGACGCTGTTCCGCCCCATTGTCGCCGACCGCCCGGACCTGGAGATCACGAGCCCGCCCATGCGCTCGGCCAACCCCGTCGTGATGGACTCGCGCTTCCAGGGCATGACCAAGCTCGATCTGCGATCGCGAGACGAGAAGGAGGCGCCGATGCAGCCGTTTTACCCGCGCGCGACCCGCAGATTCCCCCCGCGCTCGTGATTTCTGTCTGCCATGCAGCAGGTCTTCGCATTCTGTATCATACATCGAAATGAAGCAGCAGTCGCATCCAACTTGTACATCTCTTTCAGCCCGAACGAAGAGCTCCATACCTACCTAACAGCAGCGTGTGCATACAACCTCAGTTTTGAGTGACAACCAACCAATTTCAAACAAGTTCAAAAACCAATTTCTCCTCACAAAAGCATGAAACACAATGATAGCATTTGCATTATCCACAAACAAAACTATCACCTGTAGCGTGACTCACAGACTCCACTTCCTGTCGCTCGTCCTCTCTCCTCATTCTCTCGGTTGCACACGGCGTCGGACTTGACCATTGGCTAAAGAAGCAAAACATGCGAATGGTTCCTCATTCCGCACGCGCAGCCGAAGCAAACGCGGCACACGAGCAGAGACGGCATCGGGAAAAGAAACTCTTTCCCCAAACGGCATCTCCATCGTCCAAATGAACCGTAATCCCCCAAGAGAGAGAGAGAGAGAGAAATCGTAGAAGCGGCGACAGGAGCAGCAGATGAAGGTCTTCAAATCAGCGCCGCCGGCACACAAAACCTTGGATTGGATACCCTAGACCAGACTCGCGCTTACACGACGCGGTCGTACGCCAGAATCGGCGCCAACCAGCGCTCCGTCTCTTCCAAGCTCAGATTCTTGCGCTGCGCGTACTCAACCACCTGGTCCTTGCCCACTTTGCCGACAGCAAAGTACTGCGACTCCGGGTGCGCAAAACACAGCGCACTGACGGCAGAACCTGGGAGCATCATGTAGCTGTCGGTCAGCTCCAGCCCAATGAGCTCCGTCGCCTTGAGCAGATCCCACAACGCACGCTTCTCCGTGTGATCTGGCTGCGAAGGGTAGCCTGGAGCAGGACGAATACCGTCGTACTTGACCTTGAGCAAATCTTCCTTGTCCAGAACTTCATCGGCAGCGTAGCCCCAGTCGTTCACACGCATTTCGCGATGGATGTACTCTGCAAACGCTTCCGCGAGACGATCGCCAAGTGCCTGGGACATGATCTTATTGAAGTCATCGTACTCCGCTTCGTACTTCGCAGCCATCTCTTCGACGCCAAACACGCCGACGGCAAAACCGCCAATGTAATCTTGGGTTCCCGTGCCAGCTGGCGCGATGAAGTCCGCCAACGACATGTACGGCTCGTTCGTCTCCTTCTCAGCTTGCTGACGAAGCATGCAGAACTTGGACACTGGCGTCTCGGGTTGGTCTGGATCGCACACGATCACATCGTCGCCTTCACGGTACGCGGGGAAGATGCCCGAGACACCGCGCACTTGCATGAGCTTCTTGTCGATGATCTCCTTCAGCAGCTTCTGCGCCTCGTCGAAAATCTTCTTCGCTTCCGCGCCGACGTGCTCGTCATCGAAAATCTTTGGGTACCCACGGTTTGGGTAGCGACCACGCAGCTCCCACGTCTGGAAGAATGGGTTCCAATCGATGTATGGCACCAATTCCTTGAGATCCAAGTCTTGAATCACATGGAGCCCAACGCGGTTCAGCTTCTGGTACGGTGGGTTGTTCACAAAGTCAATCTTGAAGCCCTTGCTCTTCGCGTCACTGTAGCCGATGAGCTTGATGTCATCCAGGGACGCGTAGTACTCTTCACGGAGCTCTTCGTAATCCTCCATCAACTCTTCGACAAAGTCGTCGCGCTCTTCGTCTTTGCGGAGAAGGTTACCGACAACGACAACACTTCGCGAAGCATCCAAAACGTGAATGACTGGGTGGTCTGGAGTCGAGTAGTGAGGCGCGATCTTCACCGCAGCGTGCATCTTTGACGTCGTGGCACCGCCGACCATCAGTGGGATGTTCATGCCCGCCTTACTCATTTCGCGAGCAACGTACACCATTTCATCCAGCGATGGCGTGATCAGACCCGACAAACCGATGATGTCCACTCGCTCTTCACGAGCAACGCGCAAAATGTCTTCACACGGCACCATGACGCCCATGTCGATGATCTTGTAGTTGTTGCAGCCGAGCACGACGCCGACAATGTTCTTGCCGATATCGTGGACATCGCCCTTCACCGTCGCCATGAGCACTTTGCCGGCATACTGGGAGTCTTCGTCCTCGACCTCGTTCTCGATGCCGTTCGCTGTGTTTGTCAGTCGCTGCTGGTTCTTCTCCTCTTCCATAAACGGAAGCAAGTACGCAACAGCCTTCTTCATCACGCGCGCCGACTTGATGACTTGCGGCAGGAACATCTTACCAGCTCCGAACAAGTTGCCTACCACGTTCATGCCGTCCATCAGCGGCCCTTCGATCACATCCAGAGGACGCACAGAGACCTTGCGCATCTCTTCCACATCTTGATCGATGTACTCCGAAATACCCTTCACAAGTGCATGCGTCAGACGCTCGCCGATCGGCTTGAGGCGCCATTCCTGTTGGCTTACCGCAGCGACCACGCCACCCTTCTTGGCCGCTTCCAGTTTCTCTTTCTCAATCAAAGATCGATCAAGCAGCGCCTCCGTGGCACCCGGGTGACGGTTCAGCACGACGTCTTCTACCAGCTTGAGCAAGTCCGCTGGGATGTCGTCGTACACTTCAAGCATACCGGCGTTCACAATGCCCATGTCCATACCGGCTTTCACGGCGTGGTACAGAAACACACTGTGAATGGACTCACGGATGACATTCACACCACGGAAACCGAACGACAGGTTCGACACACCGCCACTGATCTTGCAGTACGGGTTCTGCTCCTTGATGACGCGGCACGCGTTGATGAAGTCCACGCCGTAGTTGTTGTGCTCCTCCATACCCGTGGCGACAGTCAGGATGTTTGGATCGAAGATGATGTCTTCTGGCGGGAACCCCACCTCGTTCACCAAAACGTCATACGAGCGCTTGCAAATGCGCACCTTCTCCGCCTCCGTCGCGGCTTGACCGTCTTCGTCGAACGCCATGACGACCACAGCAGCACCATGGCGCTTGACAATGCGCGCGTGTTCACAGAACAGATCTTTGCCGACCTTGAGCGAAATACTGTTCACAATGCACTTGCCCTGGACGCACTTCAAACCGGCCTCGACGATGTGGAACTTGGACGAGTCGACCATGAACGGCACTTTCGAGACATCAGGCTCCGTGACGGCGATTTTCAGGAACCGCTCCATGGCAGCGACACCGTCAAGCATGCCGTCGTCGACGTTCACATCGATCACCATCGCACCGTCTTCGACTTGCTGGCGCGCAATATCCATCGCAGTACCGTAGTCGCCCTTCATGATCAACTTCTTGAATCGGATCGAACCGGAAATGTTGCAACGCTCGCCGACGTTCAGGAAGCTGAAGCGCTCTTTCGTCACGATAAGGTCTTCAAGACCAGAGAGCCACATGAATGGATCACGCGGTTCCGGCAGCGGACGCGGAGGGTACTTGGCACAGACATCGGCGATGGCTTTGATGTGTAAAGGCGTGGTGCCACAGCAACCGCCCATCATGTTGATAAGCTGGTCCTTGCAGAACTCTTCGCAGTACTCCGCCATGAGCTTCGGGCCGTCGTCGTACCCGCCCATTGCGTTCGGAAGACCGGCGTTTGCGTACACCGACACGAAACACTCGGCGACGTTCGAGAGACGCTGCAGGAATGGCTTCATCTGGTTCGCACCCAGCGCACAGTTTAGACCGATGCAGAACGGCTTCGAGTGGCGCAGACTCACGTAGAACGCCTCCGTCGTTTGCCCCGAGAGTGTGCGACCGCTCATGTCGACAATCGTACCGGAGATGAACAGCGGCAGCTTCTTGCCCGTCTTCTCCTGGTAGAGATCCACCGCGTACACCGCCGCCTTGGCGTTCAGCGTGTCGAAAATGGTTTCCACAAGCAGAATGTCACTGCCGCCGTCCACCAGACCTTCAATCTGCGTGTAGTACGCCTCGACCAGCTCGTCAAACGTCACGTTACGGAAACCCGGGTCTTCGACGTTCGGCGAGATGGACAACGTTCGGTTCGTTGGTCCGATCGAGCCGGCGACGAAACGCGGCTTCAGCGGGTTCTTCGCCGCAACTTCGTCGGCCGCTTGGCGCGCAATGCGTGCAGACTCGTAGTTCAGCTCGTACACAATGTCTTCCATCTTGTAGTCTGCCTGCGCGATCGTCGTCCCGGAGAACGTGTTCGTGCCGATCATCTGCGCCTCGCCGATTTCCATGTACTCCGTATGGATTTTATGGATGATCTGCGGCTGCGTGAGCGAGAGCAGGTCGTTGTTGCCCTTCACGAGCATGTTGTAGTCCTTGAAACGCTCGCCGCGGTAGTCTTCCTCCGAGAGCTTGTACTGCTGGATCATCGTGCCCATGCCGCCGTCGAAGATGAGCGTGCGCTGCTTCATGAGCGCCGCGAGGTACTGGAAGATGTCGGTCTCACCGCGGACGAACGGCTGCTGTAGCATCGCGACGTCCGCGTCAGTCACTTCGCGCGAGAACGTGTACGTCATCGTGAGCGTCGCGAGCAGGAGAGAAAGGTTTGGGAGAGTGATGAGCTGGACTGAACTGTAGTATGTGTGCTGAAGTCGGATGAGTGAGCGAGCGAGCGACAGAGAGACGAGAGAAGAAGAGGAGTAGAGAGAGCGAAAAGCGGCCGGTAGCAGCGGCGCGCGAGTCGGTCAATCGGCTGAGGCTTCTTCTTCTGTTGTCAGCTGTCTGCTGTGGCTTGGCGTCGATTTCAAAGACTGGCTGAGCTGACGAGACAGCGGGACAACACGCAAACACGGACAGGCAGATTTTCCCGTAAAAACGGAAGGGCAGCAGATTTGTATCGCGAAGTTAAACCCCAGTCAAAGAGAGAAAGGGTACACAGCGCGTAATTACGAGCTTTACAAAAAGCGTAAAAATGAATGAAGCCCATCTCCTGCCGTATCGACTCATTTTCCGACAGTCCAAAATGACAGCTGGTGTCGAAATTGAAACTGAGCGCGGGTTTAGAAGAAGAAACTCGATGCTCAAGTGAAGGCGTTTTTAACGAGAAGCAATAATTCGTTTATTATGATTTGGTGTTTGCAAGGTGGACAGTCAACTTTGTCACCGAAAGGCTTTGCACTTGCGCGGCTTTGCGGTTGCAGGGCTTTGCTCGCAAGATTATTTCGAGAGGAGACTCGGTCGATGTGATCAAAATGTACACGTCTACAACCACGAGGAAGGTGATAGTGGCTACGCGCTTGATCAATGACAAACGAGACAAATTCGTTCATTGTCTATCTATCGAGAAAGGAGAAAAAGTGATCCAGCCGACATTGGACAGGGCGTCGTGCTACAGGATTGTCGTATAAACCCCTATTGGGATTCTTGTCTCGACGAATCGTAGAACACGCGCGACAGCTGCCTACAAGAGTACACCTGTTGCTGGAACTGGCGTTGGTCATCTCATGCTCACACTGAGGCGTGGAGAAGAAGACGGCTCTGGAAGTTTCATCTGGTCGAGATCGTTCTTGAGACACACAACGCGGTTGATGAGCAGGTCCTGGCGGCGCATGGCTTCCTCTAGCAGTAGCGTGATGTCATTGATCACGAGTGCCATCGCGGGTGAGATGCCACTTTGGTTCGAGTCGCGGCGCGAGGAGCTATTGAGACGCAAGGAAGTGGTCGCGCGCACGGGGATAAAAGGGTCCGAGGTTCGCCGCTCCGCCTGCTGGATGCGCGCGAGGGAGCTCGTCGCAGCGTTGCCCATCGAGAGGCGCGAGTAGCTGGTTTTTCGATCAGTTGACGAAAGGGAGAGCGAAGGACGCGGGAGCTGTGGGTGTTGGCGCAGCGGTGGTTGTTGCTCGTGCTGATGCTGCTCGTGCTGATGCTGCTGGTCCCCGAGTGAGGCGATTTCATTTGCTTCTCGCACCAAACTCGCTTTCTTCGGGTCTTTGAGAGGCACCGCCTGTGGATTTCCCGTCGGCATCGCTCGCCCCTTGGCGACTTGCGCCATCTTGGTCTGCATCGCGGGATACAGCGATAGCGCTTCAAGGAAGCGATTCCTTGACAGCATGCGCAACTCACAAAAGCAGAGCGTGCGCACCGACGCAGTTTTGCGATTGTCGGGACTGAGGATCGCCATCTCGCCAAAGTACTGGTTCTCGCCCAAGATCCCAATCTGCACCTTGTTGCGTTGCACTTCGACTGCACCGCGGAAGATGAAGAACATCTCGTGACCGATCTCGCCTTCGATGATCACATCTTCAAGTGGCGCAAAGTGGATCATGCGCATGTTGAGCGCGAGCTCCATGAGGAAGTTCGGCTCACTGCCGGTGAAGAATGGGAACTTGCGCAGAAATTGGTCGTTGATGCTGAGCGCGATCTTTGAGCGCAACTTCGAGGACAGATCGCCGAGGATCTGCTGCTCCGAGTTGAGTTTGCTCTCGCGCGAGAGTCGCGTGTTGTGGTAGAACTCGCGGATCTCCATGCGCAGCTTCATGGGCAGGTCGCGTGCGCTCATGTACTCGTTCACTTCGTCCATCTTCTGACGGAAACGCGTCTCTTGGATCGTTAAGCTGGACACCAACTCGACAATCTGAATCCCACACGTGTGAACGACTCCGTACATGTCAATAGCTTGTTGATTGCACTTGCTTTGATTGTACAATGCGTTTTGCTGCACTTACGTTTGTGATGCCGTAGGCAAAGATGCCGCCGCCAGTGACCATCGCGAAGATGCTGAACAAGCGCTCGTTCGGGTTCGTGCCAGAGATGTCACCAAAGCCGATCGTAGCCCTTTCAGATGTTAATGATGGTTGTTAGCCTCTCGTAAATACCAAGCAGGATATACATAAGCAAACAACTTGATACTCACAGCGTCTGCACGGCAAAATAGAGCGCTCCGACGTATCGATCCCACCTGCCGGCGTGCGGCTCGTCAAGGCCCTGGATTTTGATCCAGTTCAACTCGCCTTCTCGAGCAGCGCCGATGCCGTGGAAGATGCAGCTGAACCAGTGGGAGACGAACGTCACGAGCATGCAGTACTTGAGCAGTGAGCTGAGCGTCGAGCGAATGAAGACCGCGTTCTGGATGCGACGCAGGATGCGCGAGATGCGAAAGAGACGCAAGAGACGCACGAGTCGCAGCAGCTTGAGCGATTTGTAGACCGAGGAGCTCGATGCCGACCCGTCAGTGGGAAACACGTATCCGTACGGAAGCGCAGCGATCACGTCGACTGCGAACCACGAGTTGAAGTAGTTGGTCGCAGCGAGTCTCCGGTTGTACCGGATCGTGCCGTCGACGTCCACCGCGGTGTTGAACGTCATCGCCTTTTGGCAGAGGAGACAAACACACAGACAAACAAACAAACACATACACACACGCAGCCAGTCATAAATGCTAGTGTCTGTAGTAACATAAGGCGGAAAGCGTATGACTTACGATGTCTGCAAAGAAAAAAATGTCCACGAGCGTGCCGAAGTAGCTGTCCGTCGAGTCGTCTGCGTTGAACGACACATCAAACTGCAATATTCCGTTCCGAAGCATCAAAACGCACGGGATTGAATCTCATCAGCACACGGAAGTAGAGTAGAGCAAACGATTGGCTTAGTAGGAACGTTGGAATCTCTCTCTCTCACCGGGATGACGAATGCGTTGTAGAAGATGAAGCCGATGCTGACGACGTCCCACGCAAGGCGGAAGCGGCCGAGCGGGTTGATCATGCGACTTACATGGCGAACGATGTTTGCGTGGCCTGAGACGCTCTTGAGCCGGTGCAGGCGCTTGGACGCCAGTTTACTGGCGGTGCTTGGTCTCAGACCATCATCCAGCGGGGTTCCTCCTCCTCCAGACGTTGCAGCAGCGCCAGCATTGTAGTTCGCCATCTCTTTGTTTCTCAGATCCTCGGAGGTCTCCTCTCTCACGTGCTCGAGCTTTGGTGCGCTCCCCGTCGCGTTGATATCGTAGTCTTCGTCCGCCTGACTGGCGGTGTTTCCCGCAAAGAACGGCGAGTTGTGCTGCCCTTTGAACGTCACCGCGCTCACTTTCTGGTAGTTCTCGTACTCCTCGCCAGGCGAGAGTGTGATGTGCATGCCACGCATCATCGATAGGCTGTTCGCGAGGTCCTCCAGGATGGCGTCGCCGTCCGACATGCCACCGGAGACCAACGTGGACGCGATCTCGTGCTGCAGCTGCGTGCGGCGGCGAAGGCGCGTCTGATGGAATCGGTCGAGGTCTAAGTCCTGTACGTTAGCATCAATCAGGAAAAACACATGTCGCGTCAGGCTCTCTCTGTGTCATTCGCAAAGCGCGCGCTGGTACGAAAAAAAAATGCTTTTAGGACCAACCGCCTCGGCCTCGGGCTTGGGGTCGAAGAGCTGCTTCAGTCGCTTGGAGCCGCGCCGCACGTTCATCTGGCATCGCATCAGCAACACGACGGCAGTCAACAAGAGCCCAGTCATCGCTGCTTCACACACTACTGATGTAATGAATATGCGATCAGTTGGTTCCCCCATGGGGGAGTCACGTGCGCATGCATTACCTTGGCTCGGTTGATGCTGCGCGCCGGCTGCGAGCCTGTGCTGCCGACCGGATTCCCCGCATGCGAGCTGGCGTCCGTAGCACCAGCGGCGCCGAGCTGCGAAGGGGAGAGCGGAGGGAGCGACGGCGCCTCAGGGGCAATCTTGTTCACGTTCAAATTCATCTGCTGCTGCTACTGTGGACTCGGGCGACGCACACAGGGGAAATGCCGAAATGTGAGCTCGAAAGGGCGTGCGTTGTGGAGAGATTAACAGCATTTCAATCATGGGTTTCCAGAAAGGGGATCGAACCTAAAAAAGGTTTCCGGATGGAGAAATTGTCGATTTAAATAGCGGCTGACTCGCAACTTTCTCTTTACTGTGTTACATAAATTAAACTACAGAGTAAGACGAAAATCGCGAGCTAGCCGCTATTTAAATCGACAATTTTCCCCCTGGATATTACGATGATCGAGTATAATGACCACCCCTTTTTGACCAAATGGAAGCGTTCTGAAATTCCTATTCATACTTGACGTTTGTATGAAATTCCGAAAATACTTTCAGTTTTGGCATCGACTAAAAGTATTTATTGAATTACATACACGTCGTATAAATGAAATTTCCCCGCACAAAGCACTAGCGGACGCAGAACACGTCCCACGTCCCACGTCCGCTAGGGCTTTTGATAAATACGGAACACATATCTCGTATATGGAAAGACCCATTCACACAAAATGGTTTGTGGGTGCTTTGGGGATCATTCGGGGGTAAAATTGAGGATGGGCGAATCTGCTTAAGCGGACTTATGTGAAATGAAAGCAACGAGTTGCAGAAGGCAGTGTGGCATTTCCTTCATTCCTCCGAATCCTTCTTGCTCGTCTCGTTCTTCTCGTCATTGTCTCCTTCGCTTTCAACTGCTTTCCCAGTGGCTGCAAGTATGAATGGGTTGATTTTGCAGTAGATGGATGGGTCCGGAGTCTCTAAGCGTAGTACTGCAGAGTGGCCTTCTTCTTCGCCGACACGACCGAGATGCCCTCCATAAAGTCTTCGTGCTTGATCACCGTCGAGTCACGGCGTAATGCCAGCATACCGGCTTCCACACACACCTACAGAGAGAAACATACAAGTCGACTTAGCACATGTTTGCTCACAAGGCTGGTTTCACCAGAGAGAGCAGCAGATTCCACTTACCGCTTTCAGTTGGGCTCCGTTAAAGTCGTCTGTGCAACGAGCAAGCTCATCAAAGTTTGTGTCTAATGGGAAGGAAAGCAAGCAGGTCAGCCACTCAGTCCATGCAAGCGATAACCAACCGAATGAAAAAGCTGCTAGCTATAACAAGTCGTACCTTCGGTGTCCACGTTCATCTTGCGCGAGTGAATCTGCATAATGCGAGCGCGCGCTTCCTCTGACGGGTGTGGCAACTCGATCTGTTCGCAAAACAATAGAGCAACTTCGACCATCAGTACTCCACTCAAGTCAAGTACACCATCAAAAGAAAACTGATATCGCCGCACCTTTCGATCGAGGCGACCGGATCGAAGCAGCGCCGGGTCGAGCACGTCCGGTCGGTTCGTTGCGGCGATGACCTTGATGTTCGTGTTGCTCGTGAACCCATCGAGCTGGTTGAGGAGCTCCAGCATCGTTCGCTGCACTTCTCGGTCACCCGACTGCTCGCCGCCGAAACGCTTCGTACCGATAGCATCCAGCTCATCAATAAAAATAATCGCGCCGCCACGCTTTTGGTCCTTGCACTTTTCCTTGGCGAGTTCGAAAGCATCGCGAACGAGCTATGACCACAAGCAACATGCACAAGGTTAGAATTGTTTCGATCAGCCATACCCACCCGCCACACATCTACTCAAGCGTACCTTGGCGCCGTCACCGATAAACATCTGCACGAGCTGTGGCGCAGCGAGCTTCAGGAAAATAGCGTCGGTTTGCTTGGCACACGCACGAGCGAGCAGTGTCTTGCCCGTTCCAGGAGGACCGTGCAGGAGCACGCCCTTTGGTGGCTGAATACCGATCGCGTCGAATTTCTCCTTGTGGGTCATCGGCAGCACGACTGCTTCAATGAGCTCCTGGATCTGCTTGTCCAGTCCACCGATATCGCTGTACTCTTCCGTGGGCTTCTCGTCGACTTCCATGGCCTTCACGCGCGAATCGTACTCTGCCGGGAGCTTCTCAAGGATCAAGTAACTGTCCTTGTTCGTGCCCACCAAGTCGTTCGGGATCAGGCTCTCTGAGTCCACGAGACCAGGGATCGGGAGGAAGATCGTCTGGCGCGTCGACGTCTTGATCACCGCGCTCTTTCCCTTGCGCTGCGCGTCCACATCGGTCGCAGCTCCGTCCTGTTCGTCCTCATCGTCCTCCAGCTCTAAGATCTATCACCACAAACACAGCAGTACACCGAGAAGAATTAGCAACTAGTCCGGTCGGCAGACACATGACAATCCACCCACAGTAGATAGATAGTACAGGGTATCCAAAATGGCACTTACTTCGACGACGTTGCCCACCAAGTACGGCAGCTGCTTGTTGAGCTTGACCTTCTCGTTGTTCTCCTTGATTCGCTCGCGCTGCGAGTTGGACTCGTGGTTGATGCGCTGGATGTCGCTGCGCATGATGCGGATGTCGTTGTCCAGCAGGCGAATGCGCTGGCGGAGCTCTTCGTTCGACATGAGCAGGATCTCCGGGTCCAGCTCCTCCTCGGCGTTGCCCCAGATCTCGTTCGACTCGAGGGTGCTCATCGTACCTCGTTCGCTGCTGCTTCTGCTCTTCTTGGTCTTCTTCCTAGTTGATTGCCTTGCGGGTGCGCACAGAGAGATGATGTAGAGATGGAGAGAGAGCTTGGTTGCTTTGGCTCACGCTCGTCCTTCTTCCTTTCGCTTCGCGTTTGTTTTGGGCAAAGATTTCCTCCCCCTTTTTTCCAACGCATTGCTTCGAGAACAACATTTTAGCGAATCATCAGCCGCGAATTCTTCGCATTGCATATTATTGGCTGTATTTGGTACCATTTATAACGAATGATACGCCGTTTGTAGAGTCGATAGTGATGATTCGCTGAAATGTTTCTCTCGAAGCCAAACGCGATCTTTGGTGATGCAATCCGATCAATTTCAGTTCAGTGACTAATGGATTCGTGCCATGTCACTATTTTTGTGCCATTTTCAGCTTCCTTTGATTTTTTCTCTCCTCCCTATACAAACTTACCCTTCCATCGCGCCACGCAGCTGACACTGACAAAGTCCTCCTCGCCGCCACCATTGCTTCCATCACCCGCGACAGGGCTCTTATCGGATTTCGTTGTCGTTTTCTTCGTCAGAGGGTCTTCCGGAGCGCACGACGTGATCGAGATCTCTTTCGTGTCGGGGTCCTGTGATATTCGCACCTCGGCATCTGCACAAGTGAGAAAAGAAAGACAACAAGATAGCATGAGCATCGGTCGCAAGTAAATCAAATCGAGTGAAAGTTCGGATACGTACCTGGATTGAATGGGCGCAGATAGCGCAACAATTTGGACTTCAGCAGCTGGATCGGACCGGTTTCGACGTTGCGCGCGCCGTATTTCGCAAAGATCTTGCTCGACGTGACTTTCCCGCCCACTTTGGCAGAGCGCACTTCGTAGTGCATCGAGTCCAGTCGGGACATGTAGTTTGCGATGCCGTCCTGCACGACAACATCAACTTGATCAATTAAGAACCCCAGAGGGCTTTAGGTTTGGGAAAGCGTAAGATAAACGCACCTCGATCCACAGACGGTGCCAGTAGATGCCGCGATAGTTCTCGTCCAGCTGGGAGAGTTTGAGAGCGATGATCTGCGCGATGTGAACTTGTTCGAACGGGAGGAATGGAATCACCTGTGGGTCACGTAACCACACATAGAGAATGGATGAATGCTGTTAGTGCCTGCATAGCGTTGACTTAGGAACAGCAACTCCATCGGGAGGGGGCTAGCGTACCTGGTTGATCATTTTGCCGAAATTCAGGCGCTTCCACTGCGCATCTAACGCCGACTTGACCACTTTCTCTAGCGTAGCCATCGGTACGTCCTCTCGCCGTTCATACTGGATCATCACGTGCTCCATCTCGACAACGCCGATGTCGGACACCAGCACAAAGATCACCTGTGCGCACAAAGTTGGAGTCAATACGCCATTTACTTCTCACAGACCTATCCAGCGTTCAACGCCTTACGTTGCTCGTGTCGATTTTTCGGGAGATGCCGCTCTTGTAATATGTGAACAGAGCGCGTGAGCTCAGCGCTTCCATCAAAACTGCAGCAAGAAAGGATTTGTGCAATGGTCAGCAAACCCCTCACAGTTGCAAAGAAAATAGGCAATTGGCGTTGACCGTACCGTCCAACGTGTGCGGAATGACTTTCTGCACTTCGTCAATCACAACAACTGCTTTGCCGGAGCAATGATGCAAATGCTCTGCGAGTCTACTCGACAAACAGCGACAGACGATCAGTAAGTGTTCTCGCTAGCGATGGGTTGATCTACATGAACAGCAACCTTCTCACCTTGTCTTGATCTGAGTATGGTACTCCGTCACTGGATTCGTGAAGTTGTCGCTAAAGTCCTCGCCACTGCATAGATGAACGCATAAAAATCAGCTAATCACCTCGTAGTAAGCACTCAGAAGGCAATAATCGTGAACAAAACGCACCGAAAGACCAGCAGCCCCGACGCAACGTGCTTTTCGCTGTTTGGAAGTCTTGTGCGGCGCTTAAACAGACTCTCAGCAAGCAAGTTCGACATCTCGGTCTTGCCTGTGCCCGTTGGCCCCGTGATCGCGAGCACCAGTGGAGATCGGTCTTTGCTCGATGTTCGCCTGTTAGAGCAAGAGCATTCACTGTCAGCATTAACATAGCAGCCAGTCATGAACACGCATACGCGGGCTTTGTTACTTACGAGAACTCCCATGCTTCAATTGCGGCAACCACGGACTCCAACGCGCGGTCCTGAGCTTTCAAGTGGGTCTGCAAGTAGCTGCGAACAGACTGCGACGGGTTCTCCACAAACGTGCACTGATCTACTCACCACAACGAAACACAGGCAGCGCACCGCGCAAATGTACAACACACAAACACATCAGCACCACACACAGCCGCGTTTTTTCGCACTTGTACAGGCGGCACAGATTCATCAGAATGAAGCAATCGATCCCGTAAACGTGAAAAAGACTTACAGCCAAGCCCCGTGTAGAACCCGAGCACCTCCAGGTACTGCTGCCACGGGATCTCCAGTGCAGCGACGCCCGGCACAAACAGCGCCACATGCAGCAGCATCCCGATCAGCAGCAGCGGCCACAGCAGCAGCAAGCCGCGACGTCCTCTGCTGCGCGCGCGCGTCGTCCTCGTCGTTGTCATCGCGTCCTTCGTCATCGACCCAAAACAGCTAACTAACGATGGCGTTTGAGTTCAAAATGCGCGCTTTCTTCTTTTGTCGCTTGCCCAAAAAGTTGCTGTCGACCCGGGTCGGGTTTGGTGGTACTCTCGCGCGACATTCGTGCAACATTTCTTGCCGATGGGCAAGTTGAAGTGAGCTGGAAACTTGCAAGTTTCCAGCCCAAATTCAGACAGACCCAAGAGCTTCCTTCAATCGCAACCACGTGGCCCTTTCAACACTGCGTCTATCACGAGAGCCTCAACCTAATATCTCATCCAAGTTTTCTCTCTGAACCTGAGATCGTTTTTATTCAAACTCTCCCTTCCACTTGGTGTCGCAGCTCACTCCTGTAAACCCACCTTCCGATTTCGCGTCTTCTGCACAGGAAGTGATGATCACTTGGTTGTCAGTCGGCTCGAACGATATCCGAATCTCTGCGTCTAGTAACACACAGACATCACAAAACAAGTGGCAAGTGGCACCCCCATCATTAGCCTACCCAAACAGATTCACGTCTCACAAAGTAACGAAATGTATGTGAAACCTGGGTTGAAAGGACGGATCGAGCGCAGCAGTTTGGATTTCAAAAACTGAATCGGCCCGGTCTCCACGTTGCGAGCTCCGTACTTGGCGAAGATCTTGACGGACGTGGATTTGCCGTCCATTTTCGCGGAACGGATCTCGTACTGCATCGAATCAAGTCTCGACATGTAGTTTGGGAGCTCAGGCTGCCAAGACAAGACAATCGAGAAACACTTCGTTAATGGTTTCCAAGAGTGCAAACAGAGTAAACGGCAAAGAAGCGAACATACATCGATCCAAAGTCGATGCCAGTAAATGCCGCGATAGTTCTCATCAAGTTGAGTGAGCTTGAGCGTGATGATCTCGGCAATGTGCTCTTGCTCGAACGGAAGGAATGGTATCACCTGCCGCCCAATACATCCAAACAATCGGTCAAACTCACTAATTTACAAGTAAAACATTCGATCTGCCTGTACCTTATCGATCACTTTGCCAAAGTTCAGGCGCTTCCACTGCTCGTCCAGAGCGCTCTTGACCACTTTCTCAAACGCAACAATCGGAATTTCGTCGCGGAGCTCGTACTGAATGAGCACATGCTCCATCTCTACCACACCAATGTCCGAGACAAACACGAATATGACCTGGCATAGCAAGTCCACATGCGAATGACTTGTTAGCTCTGAAGACGATCATTCATCTCAAGCTTCCGCAGCGCAATAGATAGCTACTCACATTGCTTGTGTCCGCAGTTTTGATACTGCTGCCTTTGTAATACGAAAGCTGGGCTCGTGAGCTCATTGCCTCCATCAGCACTGCAACAACCACAAGATACAAAACTCTCATTAGAACTCGCTCTTCGTCCCAGAACTTACCATAGCACCAGCCTTACCGTCAAGCGTATGAGGGATCACTTTCTGCACTTCATCAAAGACCACAACGGCGTTCCCAGAGCATTCGCGTAGGTGCTCGGCGAGTCTGCAACCATGCGCGAGTGTGTCAGTGGCACGCTAAATTCATTCTAGACACACACATACTCTCTCTATCACTAAACTCTCCGAGTAGTAAACGCCCCATACCTGGTCTTGATTTGGTTGTGGTACTCGGTCACGGGGTTGGTGAAGTTGTCACTGAAGTCTTCGCCTCTACAACGTACAAACCAAACATACAGCACGACGCCTTGAGCAATCACATATGCTCTACCGAGCACAAGTCGTCCGCAGCTCAGAGCACCCCACATACCGAAACACGAGCAGTCCAGACGACACTTCCTTTTTGCTGTTACGCAGCTTCTTCTTCCGTTTAAAAATGCTCTCGGCGATGAGATTGGACGTTTCCGTCTTTCCCGTGCCGGTCGGTCCAGTGATCGCGAGCACAAGCGGCGTGCGATGCTTTTGCGAGAAACGCCTAGCAGGTTTCATTGTCGATAATGCCACTGTCAGTCAGGGCAAGCGAACTAATAGCAACCATGCGGGGGAGATACGCAGATACAGCCACGTACGAAAACTCCCATGCTTCAATGGCAGCGACGATGGACTCCACTGCTCGATCTTGTGCTTTCAGGTGGGTCTGCAAGTGGTTGCGCACAGCCTGCGATGGCTTGTCCACGAAGCTGCACTGGTCTACATTGTCCCGCATCCACAACCGCACGCACCAATCCATATTAAAGGCACAGCAGCAAGCAACCCCAATACAAGCATTCAGCGACACAAGCTTGAGCAAAGGCGGAGAACACTCACATCCGAGCCCCGTGTGGTAGCCGACCGACTCGAGGTACTTGCTCCAGCGCGGACTCAGCGCGTCGCTTGATACCGGCAACAGCACCACAAGCAGCAGCAGAGCCGCCAGCAGAGAACGCGCTCTTCTCATTCGCATCAGCAACAGCAGTGTTGTCTTCATACAGCCACCCATCCATCCAGCGTCGCTCTTTGCCTTCTTCTCCGTCGTCTTCTTCGCTTCACGCTTCTGGTGCAACAACAACGGCAGTCGAAAGTAAAAAAGGCACCAACACAATTGGAATTGGCTTCACGCAAAACCAAATCAGTCAAATAGCCATTTGCTTCTTCGAATTGACGAAACTAGACGCTCGAGTGCCGTAAGCGCAACGTAAGACGGGAACCAGTTTCCTTTCCTATTGCTCGCTGCTGAACAATGCGTGCGTGATGGCTGCTTTGTCTTCTTGAAGCGCATGCGAGTGGAGGTACGCGGTTGCGAATGCGTGCATTTCCGTTGCGCGTGCTGGATCTTGGAAGGCGCTCAGTAGGGCTTGGCACTCTATATTGTAGATGTGTGATTAGCTGCTTGCGTGCGATGTGTAGATCGTGCGCAGCGCATCCATTGCTCGCAGCTCACACAACACGGCGTACCGTTTTGAAGACTCGGAGTCATTGGACGACTCGCGATTGCGTTCTCGGATTCGCGTACGAGGATGTCGGACGGCGCGATGTAAATCATGTTCACTGCATAGTTGCGAGACATGTGTGTGTTTGTGTGTTTATGTATGATAATGCGATCAATACCAGGAACGAGCGTGTCTGACCTCCGATTTGCTGGAATGCCGCGCTGCAATCGATCGTGTCCTGGCGCGAGAGCAAGCGGCACCTGGCACGTGTTCATCCAAGAGAATAGAAGAGCAAGTGGGTCGCTGTCAGTGGCAAGACATGATATACGGACCGAGTAATGAATTCGTCAGTCGGTCCTGTTCTCCGAACATTGTATCGAACACGCTGATGAATGGATTAATATCCTCAGTAGTACATACACTTTCAGCTTCAACATGCAGCATCACTGCATGCAAGCCCCAAAATGCATACATAGGCATGCCCAAGAGCGTCGAAATACGTACATGAATGTGCGTCTGCCCATGCTGCAGTAGACGCGCAGCACGTGCTCTCCCGCGACGCACTTGAGCGGCTGCGGGAACGTGCGCTTGAAGATGTGCTTGCCGTGCTTCGGGTACACGAACGTCACAATCTGCTGCTCCATGTTAACGCTCAGCTCGCCGTGGCGCCGCGACTGGCGCAACTTGCGGTGCTCTTGGCCATTGCGCTGCTCGCCGCGGTCCACCAGCACCAGCTGCGCCGCAAAGCACTGGCGCTTCTTCGCTGCTGTTGCCGCCATTTGTGTCGTGTCTGTGACTGTTTAAATATTGATACAAAGCCACACAAGCAAGTGCAACTTGCGCTTGGCGCGCGCGTTGTCGAGTGGGTGGGCGGGCAGTACTCTATTTGTTATTAGTGCTCATATCTTGTTCGTCTCCTTCATTCCAATCGGTACCTACCTCCTCACCCTTTTCAACATACGTCGGTCGTTCTTCTTCGTCCCAGTACGTACGCTATACAACTAACAATGGCTTTTTGTTCATTCATTCACTTTGACTTTTCCATACAACTAGTGCAGCAGCGGGCCGCTGCCGTGCACTTCGTAGACACCGAGGATACACACACTCACGAGTTGCGCCGCCACGATACTCACCGTCGCGTACCGATACGCCCAGAACACGCGCCGCGATGAGAGCACGTCGAGCTCCGTGACCCACGTCGACACGGTCGAGAGCGAGCCGAGTAGGCCCACTTGGATCGCGCCTTCGCCGAGCAGCACGTAGTTTTCGAACGAGCTGTCGGTCAGGCTGTGGTGCGCCGCGATCGAGCTGCCCACAACCTCGACGACGCACGTGAGTAGCGACGCCAGCACGTTCGGCAAGAACGTGTAGAACGGAAAGTTCTTGCACTTCGGCTGCGTATTGTACAGCGACAGCTGGTAGCGCAGCAGTGCGCCGAACGGGCCAAAGCAGAGCGCCAGCAGCCGCGAGCGCGCGTAGTTGTTCTCGCTGAAGATGAACGCGAGCACCCAGAGCAGCACGGTCGCGACGAGCCCCGTGAAGAGCCACGCCTGGCCGTTGTGCTTGACGCGGTAAAAGTCCTGCTCGACCTGCGCGATTTCGGAGACAAGCTCCATGGACGCCTCGTGAGAGACCACGAGCGCCTGCTCGGTCGCGCGCACGCGGCGAGATACGAGCTGCCCGAACGCGTTCGCCTTCACGGAGCGCAGGCTGCGGATGTTGCGCTCCAGGTCGAGCTTGAGCTGGTTCATATCCACCGGCGGCTTGCGGAACGGGTACATGCGCGTTATAAAGTATTGCACGACCCCGTCTCCGCAATGGTAGCCGGCGCGGAAGCTGCACATGGCACTCGCCACCTGCACACAGATCAGCAGCAGCGCGTTCATCCACTGGCCGTGCACAAACATCGCCGCGACGCCGATGTCCCAGCTCGCGAACGTCGTGCAGCAGCCGCAGAAACCCGTCGTGACGCCTGTAAAATACACCGCGAACTGGTTGCGGAAGAGCGGCTTCCAGCGTACCGCGAGCCCCATGACGAAACATCCGACCACGTTCGGCAGGAAGAACGAGAACCCGAGCAGGTTCAGCAGCTCCATCTGCTTCGACGACAGCGCCTGCGCGAATTCGGTCAATAGCACGCGCACGCCGACACCGAAATACGCGCCGATCACCACGCTCACGAGAACCGGCGCCTGCGCATCCAGCTTGTCTCTCCAGGTCGCCGCCGCGCCGCCTGATGTTCCTCTGTTCGCTCGCGCGCGCTCCAGCGCGTACTGTGTCTGCTCCTGCTGCGCTAGGTTGTCTGCATCAATGTCGCTGTAGTCGCTGTCTTCGCTCGGCATGTCGTCCACATTCTCGATGAACTCGTCGTCGAGCGAGGTCGTGCTCACGCCGCGCACCTCGTCCACGACCGACGGCGTGCCCAGCGACGCGTAGTTTTCGGCGATGCTGTGCATGCTCCTGCTGTGGTGCGTACTCCCGCCTGCGGACGTCATCGTCGTCCCACTTCCGCCCTGCGATCTCTACGATCTCTCTCTCGCCCGTTCGTTGCCTGCCTGCCTGTTCTTCTCGCCTGAGCCTGAGTCGCCCGCCACTCACTCACTCACTCGTGTGTGGAGCTGGTCGAGCTGGTGATGGCGTGTGGGGACATTTTCAGAAGGCCAGCTCTTTGCACTGCTGGTTGCTCTCTATGGGGTTTCTATAGAAACTCAATTGTAGCCCTGGGGGACTAC
This sequence comes from Globisporangium paroecandrum, assembly GCA_023333955.1. Classification (NCBI taxonomy): domain Eukaryota; phylum Oomycota; class Peronosporomycetes; order Pythiales; family Pythiaceae; genus Globisporangium; species Globisporangium paroecandrum. The sequence continues at coordinate 44,596 of JAASFU010000011.1, forward strand.
CTCTCCCAAGTCGTTTGTCGCACATTTTTTAGGGTCTTCTCCATCTCTCGGTCTGCGACACTTTTTCGTGGTAGAGATCATTCAGCAGATTGCCGCATGGTTTTTTTTAATATGGCGTTTTGTATGGGCGAGAGAGTGGCATGTGTTGGTCCTTTATAACGCGCCGAGTTAGTCAAATCGGCTCATCAGAATGAACCAACTCAAAGTTTTCAAGCGACTGGAGAAAACGATCGCCGCTAAAGGAAGCACGCGAGACGATTCCCGGCTCGTTCGCGATGTCTTTGTTATCAATCGAGATAACCCAGCACCTCACCTCACAGAAGCGCCATGAGCATTTCTGGGTCTCTTGTGTGCTGCTGCTGGTCGCGAATGAAATCATGACGGAGATGCGGTCGTATCTCTACGATCTGTCCCTCCCCCAGTTTCTCGAACGGTAGTTGAACTTTGACGCGCTTGTTGTGCTGAAATATTCGCCAAAAGCATTTTCTGATGAAGTGCTCCTTCATTATCGCATGCCGTAATCACCACCTCTTGCTCAACCTCATCAGGCTGACCTTTCTCCACGTTCGCGTCGTCTTCTAATTGGGCTGCACAGGTCGCAGATACGTGCTCACGTCGTCGGCGTTTGCTGGCAGCAGCCCACGCTTGGCCTCGAGCTGCGTCTGGAGCTGCTCAAAGTGCGCAAAGTCGTCCCAGGCGCTCGAGCGGTGCGGGAACTCGGAGAAGATCGAGATGAACTCGCTCGCCTAAAGAATGAAAGGATAACGACAGACACACCAAAGAGTGACCAAATGCCTCTCTAACTAATATCGAACAAACAGACGATAGACGCAACGCACCTCGTCAAAGAGCACTTCTTCGCAGTCGCGGCAGGACGTGATCGACTTCTTCGAGGGCGTGTTGCTCATCTTGATGTTCGTGAGCGCGTGGTTCGGCACGTCCTTGACCAACAGCCACTCGACGTGGAAGAACCCTTCGTACTTGCGCTTCTCCCAGAGCTCGAACGTGGCGTCCGTGTGCACGCCCGACGTCATGCGCGCGATGCCGCTGAAGTGCCGCGTATCGCACACGCTGTGGTTGATGAGATCAATACGCACACAGTCAGTCAGTCAACCACCACCATTGGACTTTGCACCATGCAGCTAACTGCTCACTCACTCACCTGAAGAAGAAGAGCACGGGCCGCACGGACGACAGGTCGCTCTTGAACACCTGGTCCAGCAGCATGTTGTGCGCATACGTGCTACTCCAGATGCCGTACTTGAGGCTCTTGTGCAGGTTCGCCTCGCTGAACGACTTGAGGATGAAGCAGCGGCACGTGGACGTTGTGAACACGTCGCGCAGCAGCGTCACGCTCTCGTCCGAGTTCACCTCCGCAGAACGCGTGTCTGCGACGGGGCGGGTGTCGTCGCTTTCTGCAAGCAGGTAGCGCGGCGCCAGCTTCGGACGGCGGCGCTTCTTGCCGCTCTTCGTGAGCAGCAGCTTCCGCGCATTCGCATTCGGGCCTGCTGATACAGGAGGCATGTCGGCACTTCGCATCTCCTTGAAAGTCAAACAAACGCCAATGACCGGGTACATAGGGCTTTCAGCCTATATTACATGATCATAGTGAAGCCTAGTGTATCTAGTTTACCTTGCTGGTTGTATGCATTCACCAGCAGGCAGAGGAGGTTTGTATGCGGCAGCTCGCAGGCTTTTCTTTGCACTCAACAAATTCTCATTTCCATCGTCCTGCACAAGCGCCTTCAAGCACATCCAGCTCATAAGCGGCAACTCTGTTTTGTGTTCACTGAGCCATCCTCATTCTGTTGTTCCTATATCCTGCTAGCTTCTGCTCCTCGAATTGGTCGATCCTGAATGCTTCTGCGAATACCAGTGGTAGTCCAAGTGGACGGCGTCCTGGACGACAAGGTAGTCGGCACAGGGATGCCCTTGATGGTAATGCTGATTTTGAGGACGGAGTGGAATGGGACGCCACGACGATCATCCAAGCCCACGTGCGAGGGTATCTTTTGGAAGACGAGCACGACGGACTAGGTGCGGCACTGGCAGTGACGAAACTGAAGGAGTATCACATGAAGACCACGACGACACCAGTGACGAGTATGGCGAAGCGCTGGATTTGCACACCGAGATGCAGTTCCAGAGCGACGGCGAGTGCAGTCGACAGCAGTCCCGTCATCGCGGAGACAACGCCGATTCAACTGCAATAGATCCTCACAGTCAGCACGCAGATTCTATAGAGGAGGAGGAAGAAGAGCTCGTCGGAGTGGAGGAGACCACTGATCCGAGTGAACCAGACAACAAAGCAGACCCACCGCCCAGTGAGGCGGCTGTGGCATTGAAAAGAGACACTAAGTGGGGGAATCGCTATTGCCTGATAGTGGTGCAGCAAGAGAGAGAAAAAGCTGGGAGCTCTGCCATTTTCGGAGGACGTGCTTTGCTTTTCGCTCGTCGATTTTGGCGTTTGAAGAGGACTCGACGGAAAACTGGAGATGCACGCCACTTTGGTCTGGTCCCACCGTAGGTCCAGAGTTGAGGGTCCATATTTGTTCATCAAATTCTTTCGAGGGAAATCGGTGAACGCCAAGTATCCACCTGATTACCTGCTTATCACTGCCCGTTCACTTGGATTTTTATTCGTCTGTTCACCTGGCCAGCTTCTCCCTGTCATCCTATTGTCTTTCTTAGGTAGTCAAACCAGCGATTTGACAGCAGTATCAAAAATAAACAAGGGGCGACTCTCTCCATGTGGAGCTCCCCATTTCGTGTCATCCGACAGCCAGTGTTGACTCCGAAGACGACTCGGATAAGATCGTCAGTGAGAACTGAAGAGCGATGGCTGAAGGCTGACTGGTTGACACCAGTCAAACTGTGAAAAGAGTCCCATTCGCCAGCACCAACCCCTCTATCCGCCTCGCCCTCACTCAATCGAGTCTTTGACAGTGAGGAGCGCCATTCACATAAATACTACCAAGTTCATGGGGAGCGGGGTCTCGAAACCTGGAAGCGCCAGCGCCGCCTCCGCCATCGCCGGCGGCACCTCGCGGCGTCACTCGGACAGCTGCGTGGACCAAGTACGCGCCGAGCTGGCGAAAGAAGCAGCGCACACGAACGGCAGCAACTCGACGTTCACGCTGAAACTGAGTCTGCAAGAGTACGCCGACTCGCTCGGGGGTCCGCAACAACAGCAGAGCCAACAGAGTCCCCACACGAAGAAGAAGCGCGCACACTCGTTGCCTGGGATCAACTATGGCTCGCTCGCTGGAGGCGTCTTTGGGAAGCGAGGGCCAAGCTCGTCTCCGATCCAGGCGATCGGCTCGCTTGAGGAGATGCAGGACGAGGTCGATGTGTCCGACAACCACCCACAGGTGGCACCGACGATAGCAAGCAGCATCTCTCCAAGAGCTACTCCAAGGAGTAGCAGCCCTGCAAGTGCTGTCAGCTCCCCACGTGTGAATGAAGGAGATAGAGCAAGTACCAACAATGAAGAGGAAGAAGAAGAGGAGGAGAACTACGAAGATGACTTTGAGGACGAGATCGGAGACTGGAAGAAAGGCGACTCGATCGGTTCGGGCAGCTACGGAACGGTATGTGTGGATCGAATACCAGTGCAAGTACTCGACAGTCCCATGATACTCTGAACTAACTGGTGTGCTCGAAATGGGCTGTGATCTCTTACCTTTTTGTAGGTGTACCTGGCGCGTGACGAGCGCATGGGCGATCTCATGGCTGTCAAGGAGATCCTGATCGCCGAGGAGAACGACGCGGACATCAGCAACGCAACCAAAGAGGTTGACTTGCTGCGCTCACTGCGAGATGACCACATCGTGAAATACCTCGGCAGCTACGTGGATAACGACGCAAAGAAGCTCTTCATCTTCACAGTAAGTACCTCTCTGCCTCTCTCTTTGTTGGTACTGCTCACGTTCTCACTCAATGCTTACTACTGATCTATCTTTCCAGGAATGGGTGCCCGGCGGGAACCTCGAGCAGAATCGCAAGAAATTTGGCGGCAACGAGACGATCGTGCGGCGGTTCACGCAGCAGATCCTCCAGGGTGTGGCGTACCTGCACGCCAGCAGCATCGTGCACCACGACATCAAGCCGTCGAATATCCTCGTGGACCAGCACGGTGTCGTGAAGCTCGCGGACTTTGGCGCCTCGCGGCTCATCAGCTCTAGCACGACCGTGAATAATGAGTCAATTCGCGGCACGCCCAACTATATGGCGCCTGAAGTGATCAAGCAGTCGAGTCGCAGCCGCAAGTCCGACATCTGGAGCGTCGGCTGCAGCGTACTGCGGCTGCTCACGGGATTGCCGTTCTGGGGCGACAAGAAATCCGATTCGCAGATCTCGCTGCTCTACTACGTCGCGCACTTGAAGGCGCTCCCGCCCTTGCCGGAAGAGCTCTCGGACGACGCGCGGTCGTTCATCACGGCGTGTCTCGAGATCGACCCCGTACTGCGGCCCAGTGCGCTGGAGCTCTTGCAGCACCCGTTTGTGAAGAAGATCGACGTGAACAACAAAGCGATGCTGAGATCGTCGCGTAATACGAGTAACCCGAGCCGAGCCATCCGCACAGCACCAGTGCCGACTGTCGCAACTTCTGCTGCTGCCGCTGACAATCCCAGCCGAAACCCAAGTTCTCAGGTATCGAAACTGTCTCCTGTCGTCGCGAAACGAGTGCTCAACTCTGCACCGTCGCAGCTGAACCTCCCGCGGCTTCGGAATGGAGGTGGCAATGGCAGCGATGGAGGCGTACTAGCACGTCAGGACTCGTACGTTGCACGGCCGCTTCTCCCGAACGCGTTCGATCTCCCAGAGGTACATTGATGTGTGTGCTTATCTCTCAAGGACATATGGTTCAATTTGGTCAAGGACTGACATTGTTGAGGCGTGATATAATTTCGGTTTGGTTGTTGTATAGATCGGCAATGAAGACGGCGAGGCGTCGATCCCGAGCTTCTCCACGACGGTGTTCCCACTAACACAGGACCAGCCGATCGCGCCAAAGAAGCTGAAGAGCCACCTGCCGCTAGGCTCCATCACCAGCAGCAGTGACGCCAGCAGAGCCGAGTACACGTTCTCGGAATTCGAGCCCGTCACGCTCCAAGCCAAGCTGAACAGTAGCCACCACCAGCAGCAGCAGCAGCAGCAGGTGTCTCCGTCCAAGTGGGAGGAGCAGCCGATCGTGCTCACGGATGCTGCCCATGCTGAAAGAGAGCAGCGGCTGGCGCAGCTCGCGAGTGAGAAACTCAAACGCGAGGAGCGCGATCGCCGGTACCAGGAGGAGCTGGCCGAGTTCCGCCGGCAAATGGGGCATCATTGATTTCATCTGCAGCTGGTCGTGCAGAGAGAATAACTTATTGTTTTAAGAAATCGTAGCCTCGCGTGCGTGGCAAAGTAGAATATCAAATACTAAATACCAAAGCACAACCATGTGGTCACCTGATAGTACTAACCTTACTGCAATTATCAAGGTTTGACGCCTCGCTCGAAGACGCTGCGAAGCGCATTTACTTCATGATGAAGAGACGAAGGTTCCTTCAGTTGTGGTGCTTTTCGAGGACTGCAAGACGGGCTCGCGCGTCCAGCGCGCGTGCAGCAACAGGAGTTCCAACGTCACGAGAACTCCGAGCTCAGCATGTGGTGAGATGCCAAATGTACTGGTTTTCCACATCTAAAATCAGTGCAGTAACGTACCGTGAGGATCGGTATATTTCCGCACCCGACCCTTTCAGGGAAGCCCAAAACAACAGAAGCAAAGGATCGAGCGAGCTGGACGGCAAGATGAAGGCGGCGAATGCGTTTGCATCCACAGCGCCGTGGAAGCGCGTGCCGAAGGCGCTCCTGCTGGTGTCATGGTTGGTGGTGCTACTGCTCGTGCTGGTTGCGCAGCTGAGCCTCACCGCTGCTGTGGACACCCCTACTTCTGCTGCCAGCAGCAACGAGCCCCAGGCGTGCGACGCGAAGAGCTCCAACGACGCAACATGCGGCAGCAGCTCAATCGCCGAGCAGAGTGACGACAGCAGCAGCAGTGGTAGTGTGACGCCAGCACAAACCCCAGCGCCAATCCCAGCTCCGCGGTGTGTGAGCATCTCGCGTGCAGACGCCAAGCAGAAGCACGTGGTGTTCGTATCGATCGCGATCAAGGGTCACGCGCAGCCGCTGCTGCGCATCGCGAGCGAGATGAAGGCGCGGGGCTACCGCGTGTCGTTCGCGACCCACGAATCCGGCAAGGACTGGGCGACTAGCTCCGGACTGCCGTTCATCTCGGCGGGGCCGTTCCCCATCTCCGCGGAGGATCTGCGCAGCAAGCTCAAGGTGATGACTCGGGACTCGTCCAACTTTCGCGGCATCCTGACCATGTTCAACGACATTTACATCGCAGCAGCGCGGCCAATGTTTGACACTTTGCTGCTGCAATTGGCGCAAAACCCGCCGGACCTGGTGGTGATGGATATCGCGACCATCGGCGCGCAGGACCTCGTGCACAAGCTGCAGATCCCGTACATCGTGAATTCGCCGTCAATCATGTTCGACCTGGGCGGCACGCCGAGCTACATCCCGGCGTGGGGCACAGGCTACAGCATCCACATGTCGCTCTGGAACCGCTGCATGAACATCTTGTTCCCGAGACTGCTCTCCGTGGCGCTCACGCCGCCGTTCATGCAGCTCAACAAGATGCGCTGGGAGCTCGAACTCAAGCCGTACCGGTCGCAGCACGACGTGTTCAAAGGCGCGCGTGTGATCCTGAACACGGCGTTCGGGCTCGAGCACCCGCAGCCCATGTCGCCACTGATCGACGCCGTTGGCCCCATCCTGCCGATTCAAGAAGGCAAGAACGCTACAACCAGTGGTAGTAGCAGGAATGTTCGCACGCACCAGCTCGGATCGTCGCTGCTCAGCTGGCTGGACGCCTCCCAGATCAAAAGTTCATCCAGTAGTGGTGGTGGTGTCGTGTACCTGAACCTCGGTACGTTGGCGTACATCGACTCGTGGCAGGCGCAGGCGCTCATCGACGGACTCGTGATGCGCTCTGAAGAGCCGCCCGTGCGGGTGTTGTGGATCTTACCCACGGACCAGCGCAACATCCTCCCAAACGACCTCCCGCCCTCGCTCAAGGTGAAATCCCCAAGCGGGGTCTCGAACATCGACATCCTGTCCCACCCGGCCGTGCGGCTTGCGATCTCGCACTGCGGCATGGTCTCGGCGCAGGAAGCGCTCGTGTACCAGAAGCCGCTGCTCTGCATTCCGTTCCTCGTGGACCAGCCAGACGTAGCTGCTCGCATCGTGGACTCGGGTGCCGGGCTCGCGATCGACAAGAACGTTCTCAGTCCCCACGAGGTGCATCGCGCGGTCAAAGATCTGCTCTCGAACGAATCGTTTGCGCGTCAAGCTGCGCGTGTGGGGCGTCTGCTGGAGCTCGCTGGCGGCACGAACCGCGCGATTGAAGTGATCGACAACAGCCTCCGAACGGGTTTCCGCCACCTGGAGACGCTGGACCTCACGTTTCCCTGGCACAAGACCGCGCTCCTGGACGTCTGGACGGTCTACGCGGCGCTGTTCTGCATCCTGGCGTTCGTGATTCGCATCCACTGGCTGCTGCTCTACTTTGTCATCTCGGAGGCGCTCGGTTTCGTCGGCGGCGTGCTCTTTGGGCCGTCACCTGCAGGGAATCAGGGGCAATCTTCTTCGCTGACAACAACCGACGACGCTAATGGCAACGTGACTACCGGTAGTAGCAGCAGCGACAGCACTCAAAAAGAGAGCGATGCGGGCCAAGAGTCGACGGAGAGCAACCGGTAGGTACCTCACAGCTGTGTGTGGAGTGACGCTTCCGTTGCGCTCTGAGTCGTTGTAGGGACCGAAAGGCGACAATTCAAGCAACAGTCGTGACTAATTGTCAACGCGATACGGTCCGAGCTTTTCAATTGAGTATGATTGTCAAAAACAGTGGCAATCAAGCCCTTGCTACAGGACCTTGTGTTCACAGGCAGTTGCTGCTAACTGCGTGCGTGAAAGCGGCCGCCTGCACTCGTGCAGGCAGGTAGTTAGTTAGTTGCGCAGACATGCTGCTGGACAGAAAAGGAATAAAAGAAAGAAGAGAGTAGAAAGCAGAGAGCAATCAGCAGGCGCGTGTCCACATACGCATTGGCCTTAGTGATACTTTCGCCATGGCAGCCTCGTTCATTTGGAGCTCTTCAGCGTGTCTGTCTGCGAGTCAGTAAAATAGCCAGATCCCCCACTTCAACTGGCGTGTCCCAGATAGTGTCCTATATCCTGATCTGGGCTGCTCCAGATCCATTCCTGTCCCAAAAAGCAACCAAATCTTTGCAACTGAAGTCGTCACTTTCGCAAAGAAGCTCCACGCGGCAGGCAACAAGGCAAGCAAATCAGCACGAGAGAGCTCGGAAGTGAAAGAGACAGCGGAAAGAATGGCGACGACGGTGAACAAGAGCAGCAAGCAAGCGTCGCTGCTGGCGGTGCTGCTGCTGGCGCTCATGGCGCTCAGCTTCACGTGCACGAGCGTGGCTGCGGTGGCTTCGGACGCGCAGAAGGGCAACGTCGTGGTGCTCACGGAGGAGAACTTTGAGCACTTGACGCAGGCGTCGACCGGCGCCACGACCGGCGACTGGTTCGTCGAGTTCTACGCGCCATGGTGCGGCCACTGCAAGAAGCTTGTGCCAGTCTGGGACGAGCTCGCGGACGGTACGTGATGTACTGTGTATGTGTCTCTTTGATGGAAAGATCGTTTTGATGATCGTGGCGTGATGGGGCGTGGCGTTGCGAGTACGATGTGGATACTAATGCGATTTTGATCTCCTTTGTCTCTTGCTAACAGAGCTGAAGGGCACTGTGAACGTCGCCAAGGTTGATGTGACGGAAAACTCAGAGTTGGTGCGTACTAGTGCGTTTGTTTGTAATGCTTGGCTCGCTTGTGTGAGACTGGGACTAAATGATGCTCCATTGCGAATCCTGCAGGGCAAGCGCTTTGGAATCCGCGGATACCCGACGCTGCTCCTCTTCCGCCAGGGTAAGGTGTACAAGTTTTCTGGAGCGCGTAACGTCGGCGAACTCTCGCGCTTTGCTCGCAGTGGGTACAAGACGCTGGTCGGCGAGGCCGTGCCCGCGGCGCCGACGCTCGTGAACTTTGCGCTCCAGCACGCCAAGCTCATCCAGGAAGACTTTGTGGCGCTCTTGGGTATGAAGAAGAACGTGCTGCTCGTGACATTCTCCGGCGGACTTTTGTTCGGACTGCTGCTCGGCTGCCTCTGCGGCTGCTGCACGGGCCGCGGTAGCGCCACGAAGAAGACCAAGACGTCGTAAGCAAGGAGCAGTATAGCAAGTGGCATCGTGGGGAAAATTGAATACTGAGCCGCTCGCTGGGCTGGCTGAACCACCAATTGGAATTGCCATCTTATCGCATTAATGCACAAATGCACAACACACGTTAACAACGCAACTGACGGCAATGTGTTGGATCCATAAAGCGTCTTTTGTATTCATTCACCCTAACCTAAAACTGCTGCTGTTGCTGCTGTGCGATCTGCTGGTTGATCTCCATGAAGCTGTACTTGAGCTCCAGACTCTCGAACAGCGACGACTCGACGTCCTTGTAGCTCTTGAGCATCTCCTCTACCTCCGGGAGCATCGATGGATCTTTCTGCTTGAAAAACGCGACCAAGCGAGCGCGGTGTGGGTTGAATGCAAGCTGTTGGCTACCGTTCATTTGTGTTCCACTTCCACGCCATTGGTCTTGCTCTGTACTCGATTGCGCTGATGATACTGGATGAGAAGGAGCAGGAGGAGGCACCATTTGGCCATTCAAGAGCGCGATGTCAGCGGCGCTCAGTGTGTACGGCACAGTCGACTCATCTCCGTTCTCCTCATCATGGGCTTCATCTTCTCTCCCTCTTTCAGAAACAGATTCGTCTACACTCTGTGGCTTCAAGTGCAACGTGACCATCGTCACGGGCACTGATACTGTAGCGGTTGCTGATTCTCCCTTGCCCTCATCCTCGTCTTCATCTTGCAGCTTCCTGTTCTCTTCAAATTGCGACTGGAGCTCCTGCTGGCGCTGCAGTTGCTCCTGCTGCTCGCGGAAACTGCGCTCCGCCTGGCGCGAATCGTCCACCAGCGTGCGGATCTGCGTCAACAGCAGCTCGTTCTGCTTTTTCAGACGCTTGTTCACCATGCGCGCTTCGCTCGCTTCCGCCATCGCGACTGAGATCTGACCCTCAGTCTGCGTCTTCATGTTGCGGATCTCGGTCACCAGCACTTTCTTCTGGCAGCGAAACTTGATCAGCTGCTGCTTGAGCGCCATGATCTCGTGCTCCGACGCCTTCATCTGATCTTCGTACTGTTTCTTTGCATCAGTCATCTCCTAAACAAGCGAGTCCATTATCAGTAGCAAACATTCAGCACCGAGCAACCAATTACAAGGTCCCACATACCCGAGCGATTTTCTCAAGCCGAGTCGACGTCCCAGTGAGGTGGTTGGTCAGCGAATAGCCCAGCTCGGCTCGAAGGCGCAGCACCGACGCCTCGGCTTGACCAAGTTCGTGCTCCAAGCGGTTGCGGCTCTCGCTGTCCATGTCGTTGTTCCGCGTGACGACATCATCTTCGCTCTCCTCGTCATTGAAGTCGTCCGACTGACCGCGAGGAAGGAAAGAACGCATTAGCTTGGAGTTTGCAGTAACGACCTAGATGAGAGACGTAGATACCCAATATGTACGCACCATTGCCCAGCGGTGCTTCTCTTCCAGCAGCGCGTCTCGCTCCGACTGAATCTCACCCCACGCCTCGCGCTCTCGTTGCATTCGCTGATTTGTTGTTGTTGTTTCAAAAAAATACACCGTCAGATGTGTGTTCAACGATAAAATGCTTCTCGCGAACATAATCACAACAACAACAAAGAGAATAGCGCAATTTCTCACCAACCTGCAGCTCGTTGCGCAAACTCTCGACTTCCAGCTCTTTCAGATGCACCTGCGTCATCGTGTTCTCCTTGTCGACAACTGCCATGTGCGTCTTGGATCGCTCCTGATCTCTCTCCACTAACACAACATAATACGCATAAGCGAAATTGTCAGAGGTTTTAGAATTTTCAACAAGAACTATCGATTCACCTAACAACCACATACCTGTCAGCTTTACCACTTTATCCTCTAGGTTTTCCTGTTGGATGCGCACAGAAATCAGTTAATCGTTGTCTCGCAGAATCGCCTCCATTTCAATAGAAAATGACATACCAATCGCTCGAGGAGCTGCATGTTGAGCCCATTAAGCTCTTCGAGCAAACTCTTCGCCTGCGCCGAGTCGTGATGACTCGATGAGTCGTCATCATCGTCCCCACCATTTCCATTTCCATTAGCGCCACCATTCGCAGCGGCTTCTGGATCCGGCTGCGAGCCAAACAAACGCGACGCGAGCTTCCCTGCGACATTCATGGGCGTGGTCACGATCCAGCTCTGCTGCATGAGCGTCTCTGGCAGAAAGTTCTTGTAGAGCGACACCGACGAGGCAGCTGGAGGTGTGAACGGACTCACTATCAGCGCAGTCGACAACGAGGCTGCGATCGCGTCGTCGCGCTCTTTCTTCTTCGCCTTGAGTGCTTCGTCCAGCGCATCGGCTGCCGCGGTCGCAGACTCCATGATCTCGCCACTCACCACTTGCACCTGGTACAAAATGTTCTTCCTACAGTCAATATGAAGCGTGTTAGCCAATAAAACCTCCACCGAAGGCGATGAAGCTCTCGTTCGAAGCAGCGTACCCTCTCAGTCTTGAGTACGAGTTATCCCACACTAGAGTGGCTCGCCCTTCTCCAGGACACTTGTACACTCCTGTTCAGACAACGAAATACACAAAAGGGTGAGATGCATCACTGAATATTGTTAGCCCATGACATACGTTTCGATTGACAATGTACCTTCAACTGGACGGCCAGTTGTCGTCGCGAGGTACCGCGTACGGGCGTGAACAGTGCGCATGAGTGACTCGTCGTTCTCCAGCCCGGCGTCGCTTGGTTGTCGCAGAGCCCACTGCGGGTCGATGCTGAACGAAACGAAAAAGTCGATGTCGTGCTCTTCTAAATCGAACTTCCACACGATGAAATGCGCTTCTTTCTTCGCAGGGACGACCAGCTCATGGCGGGATCCTAAAAACAAAATGATTGCACAAAATTGTCAACTCTGTGATTATCAATCATCTCGTTCACTATAAATCGCATTTCATTTGTGCGAACCTCGAGGCACATAGAGCTGTTTGATAGCACAGTAAGAGGTAAGCTGTTTAGCACAAGGGCCTCTTGAGTGAAGAAAGACTCAAAAATACACACCTTTTCGTACTGGAATGGCTGCAAGATGAACTCGATCGCTGTCATGTGCGCGCGGCTTCCTTTCCCCTGGTTCGACTCCTCAATGAACTCGATCCACTTTGGCGCACAGCGTAGCTCACTCGACTGACCTTCGCATACATGCAGCACATGTTTAGTATGTTATTCGTGAAATATCTCTACTTCCCATTCACAAGCCACGCATCATTCGTGCCGTACCTGTAAGGAACTGGGTCATGTCTCCACACCATTTCGCGATCAGTGCATCGTTTTGACTCTGCTTCGTTGGGAAACCCGGGATCTCCGACACTGGTAGCACGACATTCCCTGCTGGATCTGGGAGCTGCAGCACTGTCAGCAGCTCCGAGAGCGACCGCCGAATGCAGTACGACCCTGATCCTCTCGTGACGACGAGCTCCACGATGTACTCCTCCTGCGAGCCCAGTAACAGCGACGACGACGCGGAAATCGCCGACGCGACCACGCCAGCTGAGCTGCTAGCGCCATTGCTGGTGGCGCCGAAAGCGTTAGCGCTGGTGACAACCACGTCAAGGAAATCATCATGCGGTCGATGATCATCTTCCTCCTCTTGTTCTGCTGCTGCATCCGATTCTTCAGTCGAATCGTGTGCCACGGAGCTGACCGACGCCGCCGCTTGTGCGCCAGCCACCATTGTAGCTGCGCTGCCGACTTGCTCGTCTACAGCAGCAGCAGCTGGTGGTGCGGAAACAAGTGATGGCGTATCTTCTTCCCGCGTGACGCCACTGCGATCGTCGTCATGGCGAGCTGCGTCTGTCATCGCTTTCTGGAATCTGCAAAATGAAAAGCTTTCAGTTTTTGTGAGCCATTTTCTCTTCGACGTGGAGCTCAGTCAATCCAAAGAAGAAGCGCATGTTCACAATAGTGCCGAGGCACAAAATCTTGCTGATAGTTGTCGAAGGGGTTCTTACAAGAAATGTCGTTAATGTCAAGTTAATTAAGGTCAAAATTAATCAGACAAATTCATCGTCATTGGAATCAGAGCAGATAAAGAGAGGTGATTGCAAATCACAAAAACCAAGCGGAGTTCCGTAAAAACAGAAATCAAGGCGTAATTACACGTTTACGCATCCCGCACTTCTTTCCCCTTCTCGCATTTTCGCTCCCTTTGCTTTCGCTTTTTTGCTTGGTTTCTGTAAAAGTATTGCGTAATGTTACGATAGCGCGAAAAAAAAGACGTGAGAAGAACAAGCCAAACAAAGGCAGCAAGCAACACAGCAAAGCAGCCCCAACCAAAGGAAGCGCCTCAGCAGATTAGGTAGTGAACAGAGAGAGAGAGACATGGAGGCCTCCGAGGGCACCAGCGCGAGCGCGTCCGCTGTGGCGGCGACGTCTACCGGCGCGGGCGTGAACCCTGGCGTCACTCCCGGCGGTGGCGGCGGCGGCGGCGCCACGGTCGTCGCGTCCGCGGTGGACGTTTCCTCTGTAGCTGCTGGTGCGACCGCGTCATCGGTGACAGCGACGTCATCGACATCGCCGATCGCGTCGTCCGCGGGCGTGAGTATGGCGGTGGTGCACGTGTCTGCTTCGGGTGTGAGCTGTCCCGACGACGACGTTGCGGCCGCGGCGATGAGTGTGCTGAGCGGCGCAGAGCCATTGAGCAGCAGCAGCAGCAGTGGCTCGGAGCGCGGAGTCGGAAGCCCCGCGAACCACCTGGTGATGGATAGCAGCGATATCACGCGCAGCCAGAATGTGGATATGAATGCCAATAGTGACAACGACGAGCACCAGCAGCAGCACCGGGAGTCGGCGAGAGCGCGACCGGACCGACTCTGGCGACGGACAATACCGCGCGAGATTCGGGACGAACTGGTCCATGCCATGTACGTTGAGTGCGGCTGATTCGATGTGATAGGGAGCTGAGTTCATTGAGAGGAGATATCTAAAGTTTGAATTGTTTTTGTAATCTCTCGACAGGTTGGAGCAACTGCAGCGCATTACGGGTCAGGACAACACGCGTCATCTGCGCATGTGCGCTGCGCGATACGAGTCGTTTGTGTGGAGAAAAAGCGAGAATCAGGTACGTCTCTACAAATCTCCTACGAGGAACACGATATCATTCCTAACATGCGCTTTTGTATCTTTCTCCTGTGTTTGTAGATCCAATATCTGCGCAAGCTGGAGCGGCGAATCCAGTCGCTTCGAAGCCAGCCATCGCACCATGAGATCGCTCCGTCCCCTCGACTTGGGACCGCCCAGGAGCAGCTCGAGCAGCGTCAACAACAGGACTTGCTCGCCCATCCGACAGGCTCGCACTGTCCCCACAGCGCGCGCTCATCGTCTAGCTCATCAAGCAGCCACCGCCGATCTTCGAGCAGAAGAAGATCAAGTCGCCACAGCCGCATTCACAATCATCATCATCATCACTGCCACCGCTCGTCTACGTCAGCTTCAGGATCGTCATCGTCCACTGCGCGGACACCTCACTCCAGATCCAGCTCCGTGGACGGTTCGTCTCGTGACGAGCGGTATTTCCGGAAGCTGCGGATCATGAAGGCCAAGTACCGCGACGAAGTGGCGCTCGTGTTCCGGGAGCTCTGCCGCGTGAACACGGTGATCCAGCACTCTGCGAGTCTGCGCCGCCACGAGTCGAACAACCTGGGGGACTTTCTTGCGAACCTCAAGAAGATAATTTATTTGCTGGAGCAACAGCCAGACGAGATGAACGGCATGATCCCGGCGCGCAAACGCACGCTCGAGTACCTGGACGTGGTCGAGTCGCACATCCAGCGCAAGGTGCTGCCGATCCTCTATCGTCTGCGCCACACGTACTCGACGATCCTGCGGCCGATCGTGCTCAACTACCTCAAGAACAGCGGCCGCTTCTCGAGACGCTGATCATGAGGAAACTCATTTCGAGGGAGAGAAAGAGAGAGGGAGCGAGGGTGAAGATGAAGTGCGATCGATGGTGATGCGCGGGAAGTGATTTAGAGAAATGGAAGCCATTGATGCGAAAGTGTGAAAAAGAAGCTGGGGCGGTCGGTCGTGGATGGTGTAAGGCAGGCTGTTTATCATTATCATTAGTCAGGACGAATAGCATTTAGGCATCCAGCCACCTATCAGCACATAAATGCCATTAAAGCAGAGCATAGCAGAGAGCGAGCAGCTCTCACGAAGTCACGCAAATCTTCCGCATCGGGTGTTGAGCTTCTCGATATTGAAAGGGTCGGTAAAATGTTAAGGTGTTAAACACAAAATAGGGGCACACCTTATAAAACTGGGTACATGGTCCTAATACAATGTGACTGTTATGTGGCAAACCGCCACGCAAGCAGGTTCAGACCTGCTTGCAAGTTGCAACACCTACCTACCTCACTACCAAACCCACCCCAGGCAGCTCAAGATGGCGCCGACGCTCACGGACGAGCTGCGCGACGTGGACAAGCGGATCGCGGCGCTCATGCAAGAGAAGGCGCAGCTGCAGCAGCAGATCGAGCGCGAGAACGCGGCTCAGGGCTACGCGAAGCAGATGAGCGCCGAGGTCGTGGACAGCAACCCGTACTCGCGGCTCATGGCGCTCAAGCGCATGGGCATCGTCGACAACTACGAGAGCATCCGCGAGCTCTCGGTGCTGATCGTCGGGCTCGGCGGCATCGGCTCGGTTGCGGCCGAGATGCTCACGCGCTGCGGCATCGGCAAGCTCATCATGTACGACTACGACACGGTCGAGATCGCCAACATGAACCGCCTCTTCTTCCGCCCCGAGCAGGCGGGCATGACCAAGACCGCGGCCGCCAAGCAGACTCTGCAGAGTACGCGTGTATTCGTATTGGTGCTGCGTTTGGATCTGAGGATCTTGGTTATGAGCCACGTGGGCTAATATCTGTCTGCGTATGTGAATGTGTGTGATTGGTAAACAGGCATCAATCCGGACGTGATCTTTGAGGAGTACACGATGGACATCACGACGACGCAGAACTTTGAGCAGCTCCTGGACCGCATCCAGCACGGCGGCGTGGACGGCAAGTCCAAGATCGACCTGGTGCTCAGCTGCGTGGACAACTACGCGGCGCGCACGACGCTCAACCAGGCGTGCAATGAGCTGAACCAGGAGTGGATGGAGTCGGGCGTATCGGAGGACGCGGTCTCGGGCCACATCCAGTTCCTGCTCCCCGGTCGCACGGCGTGCTTCGAGTGCTTGCCGCCGCTCATCGTTGCGAGCGGCATCGATGAGTCGACGCTCAAGCGCGAGGGCGTGTGCGCAGCGTCGCTGCCGACGACCATGGGGCTCGTCGCGGCGCTACTCGTGCAGAATGTGCTCAAGTACCTGCTCGGCTTTGGCCAGGTCTCGTACTACTTAGGGTACAGCGCCATGAAGGACTTCTTCCCCTCGGACGTGATGCGCCCGAACCCGGAGTGCTCGAACTACCACTGCCGTCTCCAGCAGGCAGCGCCTGCTCATGCCGATTGGAAGCCGATGGTGTGGACTGCGCTCGGCCACGATGGCAAGGCGGACGTGCCGGTGGAGCACGAGGAGAACGAGTGGGGCATTGAGCTCGGCGAGCCATTCGATAGCGGCAGCGGTGCGTCTGGCGAAGCCGTGGCGTCGTCGGGCTTTGACAACCACGCAGGATCGTCGGAGACGAAGCTCGCGTCGGGCCTCTCGTTCGCGTATCAGCAGATGTCAGTTGCGACCTCCACTGAGCAGACCGAAGAAGCCTCGGTTGCTGACGTGGAAGTGAGTCTGGAAGACCTCATGGGACAGCTCAAATCCCTGTAGGTAGGTAGCAGGTAGTTACTTCGTTCAACTACTACGAACTAAGGTCGACAGATAGAGAGAGAAGAGCAAGATCACACATAGTCTGAGAGTGTGAGATGGCGTCTGCGTGCATTCGATAGTCCTCATTAATTTGTCCAGCACGTTGCTTTTTTTTCTCTCTCTCTCTCTTTCATTGCCACTCAACACTATTGCTCTCGTGCATCACACTTGCTCAGTTCTTGGTAGTCTTCTGCTAAACGCGTGTGAACAGCAAGTCATGGAACGCGTCCAGGAGCCAGAGACTCGCCTGCTGCACGTCACGGGTCCAAATCTCTCGGTCCTGTGTCCGCTGGTCGACCGCGCGGGCCACTTTGATCGTGTTCGTGAGCGTGAGATGCTGGTGTTTTCTGTCATCGTCGATTAGTACGAGCATGCGCAGCGCGTTGAGCGCAAAGCACGCGGTCGCGACGTCCCCACAGGTTTCCAGCTCGAGCACCAGGTCTTCAAACGTCAGCCCCAAGTCTGCCACTTCTTGTCTGTCGGCATCCCCTTTTGCCTTCTGCTGTTGCTCTGCAGCAGCACGCGCGTCTGGGTACGAAGGTGAATTCACGAGCTCCAGGTACATCTCGCGTACTGCGGCTGGCAGAAAGCTCAGGTTGGTCGCATTAGGTCGACCTCAACCAATTTCACCAGTCATTTCAACCTGCTCATGGTCTTCGTTAGAGACATCAGCAGTGACGACAGAGATCGAGAACACAGACGGCTATTGTTCATAGATATTGCAGGCAAAAGGCAAACTCGAAGAGAATCAAAGCCAATCAGTTAGTCAGCTAAAGAGCTCTTGAGCAAGGTATTTAGACAATGAGACCATTTGGGAAGTACGTACGGGTTTGGAGAGCTCAACCTGGGAAGACGACTCTCGGAGCAGCTGGAACGATTTCCGCGCCAAGTGACCGCGACCGAGCGCTTGAATACACGTCGCCGCCTCCAGTTCCTCCAACAGCAGCTCTCTTCTCGCTGCTGCCTGGCGCCAGAATCGCTGGAGACTCGTTACAGCGATGTGCTGCACCTCGCTCAGCTCTCCGCTGATAATGATTCGGCGCAAATGGATCTGTCTGTGGAGGTAACTTCGCACCATTTGCTGGATCGACCGTGCGGCTACGCTCCGTACACCCACGTCCGCGGAACTCTGTACATTCCGGTGGTGCAACCGAAAGGAGCCCTGGATCTTCGCTGCCGCTGCGTTCAGCCCGATCTTCGTGACTTCAACGAGGAATCGGCTCTGACGGCCGCGCACAAGAGCCTGGATCTTCGTCGCGCTCAGCTGCTCCAAGAACGCCTGCTCCATTGCCATCTATATACAAAAAGCAAGTGATGCTGCTGTGAGTATGCTAACAAATACCAAAGATCAACTCCATCAATCTTTAGTCCGTACCACATGATCAAGCGTGACTTCCATGTGCTTGCACTCGATGTACTGGCGACTCAGCTGCGCTGCGCGGTGTTCCATCACCAGCTCGCGCGTGAAGAAGCCCTTCATCGTGGCCTGGATGACAACTGCAGCCGAGTCCCGTCGTCGAGTTGAATCGGGAGCTTGGTGCTCACTCGTGATAGCACTTGGCTCGTTTTGCCGTCTTGAAGGTACTGGTGGCATCGGCTGCGAGCTGGTACTATCGTCATTTGGGAGAAATTTTGTCTGTAGAGCTGCTGAATCGCACTCGCCGCCAGATTCTCGATCTCCAGCTGTTGCGTCTGCGCCAGTAGCTCTTGCTCGTGTTCCAAGCGCTGGTCCTTTGCGTGTTGCACGAACTGCTTCACTTGAGTCTGGATCTGGAGCGCAGCCTGGTTTTCTCGAAGTCGCTAACAACAAACAACAAGAGAATGATCAGCTTTCACAACCTTGCACAGTCATTACCGCTTTTGACAGCTTCGTACCTGTCGTCGCTCTTGGGCCTCAGCGCGTGCTCGTTCCCCACGTAGGAACGCCTGGACATGCTTGGCTGCTGCCATTCGGATCAGGTTTTGCTCTGCGGCGCTGAGCTCCTGCTCTGTTGCACAGATAAAGGCACTGTCCTGTACAACTTCGACAAACTCTTCCTGTCTCGAAGTCTGGCTCACATCTGCTTCAGCTTTTACTATCTTCTCTTCAGTATCGTCCGCCGAAGGTTCGACCTCATCATTTGCGCGCTCAAACCTGGGCAAAGTGTCGAAAGACTCGTTTCGCACCCGCTCGAGCCGCTCGCGGACTTTGCTCGTCGACCCTCTTCGAGCTGCTGCGGTTGCACCTGGGCTCCCTTGTTCAACACTCAAGTGTGCGTTCGTGCCTGATCGTCCAGATGTTGTAGTTGAGGCTGGACGTGGAGGCAACTTCCGCTGCTGGGTAGACGACGGCTCTGGGTCCAGTGGCTTGACCGCCACGACTGGCACTGCGCGATCCCCAGTCAGGTCGCCCTTGATGTTCTCTGTTAGCTGCTTCATCCGCCGCAGGTACTCCATGTGGCTCACCCGCTGATTTGGCAGATCGCTCTCCTCGTCACCAGCACCTCGCACTAACAAAGAATCTTCACCAGAGGAGGCATTGTCGACCCCACCTTCGTTCTCTGATTCAAAACCGTTTGCCTTCCTTCGAGTTTCGTCCAGCGCCTGGCGGTGACGATGCTCTCGGCCTAAAAGTTGTTGTTGCTGAGAATTCTGGGCTTCTGCATCGAGCTTAGCATACTGACGATTGTTCTGCTTTTCGTTACGACGCAGCAAGAGATCAGCGAAATCATCGTTTTGCTCTCAATCAAGGTCGTCCTCGAGATCTTCTTCATCCTCGCTTGGCTCGTCGTCATCAACAACACCGTAGTCATTGTCGTCTTCGTCACCATCAAGGCCAAGATTGCCATATTGGTTCAGACTTGGACGTTGCTGCTGAGGCTGAGGTGATGAGCGCGTCAGTCGAGCACTCTGCGGTCGCTTCGCATTTCCAGCTACTGCTCGAGAATGGTGCTGCTGCTGCTGCTGTGAACTACTGTGGTTTCTTGCTATTGCGTTGCTGCTGCCACTGCCGCTGTTGTTGTTGGCATTCTCAATTGAGAACTCTTTCTCAAGCTTCTTCCAATGCGCTTCAATGTTCGGTCCCAAGTTTAAATCTTCACTAGCACCAGCACCGCCACCACCATACTTAACACCTGACGACCTCGCTGCGGACGCCGACAGAGGTCTTTGACGGGAGTTCGTTGCGGCTCTGCCGTTGCTAGAGCTGGGTCGGGTTGAGCCGCCTCCACCCACAGTGTTGTTCTGAGCGCTGATATTGCCATTGCCACCACCAGCGCGCTGCACCTCGAGTTTCCTCTTGGCGTCCATGAAGATCTTCTTGAACGATGCGCACAGAGCGGTATTCGAGTCTCGGTATTTCCACGTGAGCTGCAGGGCCTTCTTGTACCACTGGAGGCTCGCCTCGCCTCGGCCGTTGAACTCGAGCTCGACCACCAAGTTGTGGTACGCGACTGCGAGCGAGATGATTTTTTCCTCTCTGGATTTGGCGTCCAGCACGTCCACTAATCCGTCGTCTTCATCTTCACACTCTCCATCTTCATCTTCATTGCGAGAGTCTTTGCTCTGGGTCCCTGCTGCCTCCATACTCACGAGCTCTTCCTGAGTATGGAAAATCGCGGCCTGTGCGTGCTCGAGCGCGAGGTCGTGCCGCCCCAGCTGAGACTGGATCGCGCACAAGTTCAAATGCGTGATCGACAGATTCTTCACGTGGGCACACGTAGATCCGATCTGCGCGGCTTCTTTCAGGTACTTTAGCGCGGACTTGAGCTTGCCCAGTTTCCGATAGCAGCAGCCAATGTTGTTGAACGTGAGGATTTGCAGCGACTGGCACTTCTTGAAGTTGCCTGGTGCCGTGATCGCCTCCGCTTTGCGCAGCATCGCGAGGCACTGGTCGAATTGCGCCTGCGCCAGGTACTGCATCGCGACTGAGCTGTAACTGAGCACCACCTCGTTGAGCGCGCACTGCACGACCGAGTTCTCGACGCCAAACATGCGCCGCTTGAGCCACAGACTCTGCTCGAGGCACCCGAGCGCCTCAAGGTCCATGTGCTTCTGCTTGAGGCACGCGACGGTCGAGCTGAGCATCTCAAGCAGGCTCTGGTCGCTGTCCAGCTGGCCGGACGCCTTGCTGACTGGCAATCGCGGGGGCTTTCCTGGTGACATGGAAGACGCCGAGACACTGCCAAAGAAAGGCTGAATCTTCTTCGATCGGCCTGGGGAGCTCGCGCCTGGACCTCGGGACGTGTGTGAGGTGTATGACGGCATCTGGAACGAATTGGAGCTGTTGCTACTGTGAGTGGCGGCGCCTCCAGCAGACGACGAGTGATACGAATGCGCCATCCTCCACGCACGCTTTGTTCGGTTGGCTCTCTCTCTCTCTCAGTTGTACTGTCTCGTTCTCTCTCAGCTTGGGTTTTCTTCTATCACTTCGCCACCTCCATTCTAACAATCAATCAATCAATCACGACTGAGCCTGAGAGCGTCCTGGACAACCAAAGACAGCAAAAGTGAGCGAGTAAATAGTCTCTCGAAGCTTCGTGTTCCTTCCTAGATGACCCGAGAGCCAAAAGCAGTGAGTGAATCTATTTTGCTTCGCCAGCAGCTATTTTCAACATACCTCAGTTGCTTGGACCGTGGCCGAGCTGCTGGTTGCTGGGATTGTGAAACGAATCAACTCATAGATTTGGTTTAAAGAACAAGAGAACCATGCGAGCGCCATAAGTACCTAATCAACCAGCATGTGGAATCGTGTCGTGCGTGTTTCATGCTGGCATTGACTGAGAGAGATCGAGAGCCCTTTGATGTTTCATCCTTTACGGTTGTTCATCATCGAAAGAAACAATCAGTAGTCAGCCGGTCAGTCAGTGAGTCTGTGGAAGCCAAGACAAGGAGCTCTCTTGCAGCGTTGAACTCTCTTCAAATCCAATGTTGAATAGCAACCAAAAAGCTGGGAAAAATGACGTCCATCCATCCACTCTGCGCTGGTGGTGTTCCTCTCATATCTAACCACTTATTGATTCGCCTTCTGTCCATTGGATGACCGGTGCGCTTCCAACTCTTGCTCCAGCGACGCAATGTACTCTTGCATCTGGTAAAACTGGTCGGCTTGGTCCGCGAGCACCTTGAGCAGCTCGTTCTTTTCCCCTTCGAGGCGCTCCGCCATGTGCTTGTACATCTCTACCAACTTGTGTGAGTCGTCTAGCGTGGTTTTCTTCAGCTTGCGCGTGATCTCTTCCGCCACTTGGTCATCATCGTCGTCGGCAGCGACTGGGTCTGTCTCCTCTTCCTTCGTGAACTTGCTGCTAGTGATGCTGCTCTCTTTGGTTGACGTTGCTGCTACTGGCATTGCCGATATTGTTGCCGACTCAAAATTTGGTTCGCTGCTTGAAACTGGTTTTCCAGGAGAAAAACTGAGACCATGCTGGTGTACGTCGGCTTTCGTTGGAGTAATTGGAGATGCCTGAGGAGGCTTGAACGGTGACTCTGCTGTCACTGTAACTACTTCCGCAGACTGACTGGAAAAGAGGCTGTTCGCGCTCGGAGGTGCTTCCGAAAAGAAATCGTTCACTTGCGTTGGGCTCAGCGTGACTGGAGCAGTGCCAGTGCCAGCGCCAGCGCCAGCGCCAGCAGCAGTGGTGTCATGAACCTGGTGTCCTCCAAATGTCGACGACTGTTGTTCCTGCTGGGCAAACGGATCGCCTTGCTCGCTCTGGAAGTGGTTCGCGTACCCAAAATCTGGTTGCTGTGAAGCGAACGGGTCGGCCTGGTGGTGGTAGTCAGTTGAAGGCGAGTTTCCAAACAGACTTGCCTCCTGGTTGCTGTTGTAATCATAGTACTGCTGCTGCTGTTGGTAGTAGTGTTCTTGCTGCTGTCTCTGCTCAAAATCGTTGTTTGAGCTACTCGCGAACGAGTGGGTGGAGTTCGCGAATGGATCAGCGCTTTCGGCAAACGCAGGCTCGCTCTGCTGAGAGAACCCGTTGTTCAGGTGGGAGGAGCTGGAGGCGGACCCAGGAGGGTGTGCAAACGGATCAGCGGCGCTTGCTCCGGAACTTGCAAACGGGTTCACACTTTCTTCTCCTGCAGAATTCGCCGCAGTCACTGCTGCCGAGGTCGCATAATAATACTCCTGGGTCTGCTGCTGCTGGTGTTCATGGCTAAAGCCGTCAAAGGGGCTCGGAGTCGACACCTCAGCTGGAGCAGTGGTGGCAAAGAGGTCGTCACCCGCTGTTGATTCCCATCCGTCGTTGCTGTCACTCCGCTGCTGCACAAACCCATCATAGAAACTTGCAGTTGCCACCGCTGGAGCTGAGTTCGCAAACAGATCCGCACTTGATGGTCGAGAAGACGCCTCAACAGCTCCAAAAGCTGCAGCGGTGCTGTTCTCGCCAAACGGGTGGCTCTGCTGTTGCTGCTCAAAGCCGTCGAACGAAGGCGTGGACGACGGAGGCGGGTTCGCAAACAGATCCGACGCGGTTCCTGAAGTGGATCGCGACAGTGAACCTGAATCTTGTTGATACTGCTGGCTGTACTGCTGATCGAATCCATTGTGCGAGCTTGCTTTGGTTGGCGCGGGTGTAGTTGTTGCAAACGGCAGCGACGAACTCGATGAAGCGAACGGGTCAGCCGCAGTCTCCTGGAAATGGTTGAAGCCTCCACCATATGAGCTCGTCGTCGAACGCGGAGGCTGCGAGAAGAGATCAGCGGACGCGGATCGCGACAGCGCTGGGCTGCTGTCACTGGACGCACCGTGCGAACTCTGGAAGAACGAATCAGCCGTGGCGGGGTGCTGCTGGTCATACGCTCCTTGGTATTGTTGCTGTTGTTGATAAGCGTTTCCCCCATAGCCAAAGTACGACTGCTGCTGCTGGTGCGAATGGCTGGTGTCTTCGAAGAGCGCTGCCGCGTTTGGCTTTGAATTCGACTGCGGCGAGGACAGCGGGATCTCCTCGAGATATTGTCCCTGGCTGTTGGTGGCCATGTAGCCTTGCTGCGGCTGCTGTTGCTGCTGATACTGATTGTGGTACCCGTAGCCACCTCCATCTGACACCGGCTGCTGTTGGTATGGGTAGCTCGGCGCTTGCGCTTGACCGTCGAAGTGGCCCGCCGCCCAGTTAGAGCCGCTGCTCATGCTGCTGGGCGCATTCATATTGCTCCCATTCTGTCGCTGCGACGACGACGATGACGTGTCGCCAACGAATTTCTGCAGGATGCGGTTCATCGTGTTGGCGTTCGGTCGGTCGTTCAAGCGGCGCTCTTCGGGTCGCAATGAGACATGCAGGGGGAGGAGAGGGGGGGCTACTGCTGTTGCGGTCAGTCGCCGATGTTGAGAGGCGCCGTCAGCTGACGAGGTTCCCCAAGAGCGCGCTTATGGCTTCCAAATGCGCAAAGAAAAATGCCGTCAACATGGCACTTTCACAATGAAGCGGGAAAATATTGTCACTTGGGACATAGCGCTCACAGTAGTATGCGCAAGTGGAAGAAATTCATTACGGTATTGACTGCATTGACTGGAACTTTTCTGCGGTGCCTGACACTTTTTTTCACACACAAAATTACACAATTGCTTTTGTTATTTCTCTCTCCACTCGCTTCTCTTCTCCATGCCTCTTGCTCGCTTTTATCAGTTGAACTGCCTAAATAATCTGCGGACAAAACTTCCAATCTGCTGAACGCAACGAAGTCGCTTCACAATTGAATTGTCGGAGGATGGATGTGAGCAGCAAAGTGGGCTCTTCCGCTGTTGAGGTTCCGTTGGACAGAAATCCGTCTTGAAAGCCTAGACCGCAGCGGGGAGCACCATCATGAAGTCGCAAAAGTCCACAAACAGGTAGTACGTCCAGAAGTAGAAGAACGTGGCCAGGAAAATCGAAATCGGCAGCGCTGGCAGCGCTTTGTGGAGCACAGCGAGCAGGAACAAAGTGCCTCCGAGACCCTATACGAAGAAAAAAAACATCAGGGAACTGTTATTAGTTCTTCTGACAACAAAACGCAATTGATCGTTGTACCACACGTACCATCACAATGCACACGAAAGTCGCAGCGAACGTCGAGAAGTCGTAGATCGCAGCACGACCAACGAGTACACTGTAGAAGATGAAATCGCCCAAACCGAGCTTGATGGTTTTGTCTGCAAAGACAGAAAAAAACAAGTCAAAAGTTGTTAGCACACATAATTGCCATCAACATTCTTCCCATTGCACAAAATGCCAGTCGACTCACCTTCATCGTCCTCTTCAGCAGCGCGGCGCGCCTTCGCATCCTGACGCGCCTGGACAGCGCACGGCATCTCGATCGAGCACGAGCACACGCGGTACTTGTGGAAGATCAGCAGCCAGAGGCGGTCCTGTGTCGGGAAAAACTTCTCCGCAACCTGTGGCGCCTTCCACACGTCCTCAGGGCTGAACGTTCGGTAGAACTGGCTCAGCAACTCGATCAGCGCTTCCAACGTCTCACACTCGTAGGTCGTGAAGTCCGACTCGAGCACATTGCGAGGGCGGTTAAAGTTGTCAGGAATGGACGCGGCTGGCGCAGGAGGCAGAGGACGCAGCGGGTGGGGTCGACTGCCATTGCCGCCGCTGCTGCTGATGTTGTTGGGGTTTCCAGATGGACGCGACGAATCAGACGCAGTCGACGACGAGCTTCGCTGTGGCTCCTTTCTCGCGGCAGGACGACTGCTACTGGCGCTGTTGTTGTTGTTGCTTCTGGCACTCGCACTCGCGGTCGCAGTTGCGTTCGCGTTCTGACGCGGCTGGTTCGTGACACCATCGCGCACATCCGCTTCGTAAAGCAGACCGGGAAGTGGCGCTTGCTTCTCTTGGATCAGCCCGATCAGACACTTGAGAGGACCGCACGGCGTCAGCACCGCGCAGAGATCGTACAGTGCGAACATGAAACAGAAGATAATGGTCGTCCACTACATTTCCCCAATTTCACAAAAGCAAAACAAGTCAGTATCCTTTGTATCTAGTAGCAAAATCAGAGGATACACAAAGCTTTGCTTACCTCTGGCCACATGGAGAACTCCCACGCGAGGATGACACTGACGAGCACCAGGTAGCCGTTCTGGACAAACTTGGGCGTGCCCTTCTGGTAGAAGATGGAGATCACGCCGACAAAGCCAAAGTTGATCATGACGAAGAGGAACGTGGGCCAGTCCATCGCCCAGCCAAACTGGTCGTTCACGATCGAGTCCACCAGCTGCCCACCCACGAAACTCAGGATCGCCGTCGACGCAAACATGATGTACCCGCCCAGAAACTGATATTTTTTCACAATACACAATAGATTAGGTTAGCGCCTGTGGGGTAAATAAGACGCTCGTGGAAATATGACGGCCTTACCTTCATGCAGTTGTACTTGTAGAGCAGCGCCATGCCGAACGTCAGCACCGCGATCGCGCCAATGATCACGAGCGCGTTCGCCAACGACTCGCCCAGCTCCTGTGCGCCGCCACCGTTCGACTCAGACGAGCCGTAGACCAAGTACGTCCTAAATACAAACAGACACACAGCCATTGATAAACCACCCTCACACTTACGTGGTACATGACACACATCCAAGCCCATGAACGTACTGCATGGACGCTTCGATGCTGGAGTTTCGGTAGTTGACGACGACGACGCTGGCGACGATCATGGTCACGCACACAGGGAAGACGATCGCCCAGAACGAGTTGATGCCGTGCATGAGATCGCTCGTGGTCTCCTCGTTATCCTGCTGCTGCTGCTGTTGCTGCGCGTGCTGCTGCGCGTGGCGGCTACTGTGGCTGCTGCCGTGGCTGTGGTGAGAGCCCGCGGGCGAGTCTGCGCTGCCGCCGCTGGGCGTCGTGAGCTTGTCGTAGCCAGCCGACTCGGTGCCGAGCAGCGGCGCGCCGCCGTCCATCGGGATCGCGACGTGGCCGTCGCTGTCGCCACCATTTCGCGAGCGCATGTCGTGGGGCATGTTGTTGTAACGCGGAACAAGTGGGCAGGCTCGCTTGCTGTGTGTATGTGCTGCTTGCTTGTCTGGTTGGTCGGTCACCTCACAACCCGTACGACAAGCCGCCTTGTTTGTTTGTTTAGAGTTGTTTTTGTATCGGAAACGACCGCGCTTGGCGCTTTTGGGTGACAAGAGAATCGCTTTTTTGAGTTGAGAAAGGAAGACAGTTCCGCCCTGAGCACTTAGAGCGAAATGAACCGGAAAAAGCCTGTTTGTTTGCTGCGAGTAGTTTTTGGTGAGGGTAGGGCTGAAATGCAATTTTAACCAATCGTTTTGGATGTAAAAATGCAGCAGAAAATCCATCTGGTTCCAGGTTGACAGCGAACCTGTCGTAGTAAATAACACATCAACCGAATGAAATAATTCATTTTAAAGAGTGTTGACTGCTATTTTGTCACTCGACTGCTAAAGTATTGCCCTCTCGAAGCAGCTTCAACCACGACGAGCAAGAGCAAGATGCTGATGATCATCAAGCCACAGCTGCTCCAGGTGCGCTGACGCAGCGCGAGCACCGCCAACAATGCAACGGACTCGGCGGATGAGGATGAGCAGGAAGTCAGGCAGACCAGGTGCCTCTCTTCAGCGCGAAGCACAAGCTGCACGGTTCAAGGTCGAGGTGTCGGTGCTCCCGTCGGGCTGGCGATCAACTGCACGGAGCACTTTCCGGGCAGCGAGGCGGACGCGGATATCTTTCACAAGAACCTGGACTTCCACGAAACTAACCTGCACAAGTTTCCTTCTGATGAAGAGCTGTTCGCGGGTGATGACGACGGCGCTCTTGCAGATGCATTTCCAGTGAACGAGTGGGCCGTGCTGGCAGACAAGAGTTACGAGGCGCTGGTGGACGAGGCACTGGTGGACGAAGCGGTGCGCGTGGTGCATCCGCTCAGAGAGCCATCAGGCGGTTGTGTGCTCGCGAGAGCAGAAGCGAAGCAAAACTGTGAGATCGCGAGCGACCGAGCCGTCGTGGACAAGTTCCTCGGTCGGCTGCGTACGCTCTGGACCGTGTGCTCGGACAGGTCCTGCTGGTCCTCGAAACACTACGACACGATCTTCAGTGCCTGTCTCGCGCTCACGAACGTGGCGAGCATGGGGCTGTCTGAGCCTGAACTGTGAGTGCAGTGAATGGAATAGAAGTACTGTAGGAGTCTGTTCTAGAGTTCTTCCAACAATGTTTGTCGGTCATTTGGTTTCTTTATCTTCTGTGCAGTCAAAGCTACTGACTGACGTTGATGTATACTTTAAAAAGGAATGACGAGGCGGCTCTCAAAGTCCGTGGATTGGATCACCTGCACGTGAAGTAGCAGCAATCCCACCATTGTCTGAGCTCTTCATGAGTACAAAAGGACGACTTGGAAATACCCAGCCTAACTGTCACTTAGTAGTCCATCATACCTTGACAAAATCGTTGTACAAAAGCACCTCCATGGCCGGGTCGGAAGACGCTTCCTCCAGGATCCGCGACACCAGCAGCTCCAGCACCTGTGCGTGCAAAAATGGAAGAGCAGGCTTCGTTCCATTACACTCTCTAAAGAAAGGCAGAAACATGAAGTTTCAAACAAGTAGCAGACGCCACACCTCCTGGCGGTTCTTCTCGGCGGCTTCAGGCTCCACTGATGCATTGCCGTCCTCTTTCTCTACCTTCTCGGGGTAGACGACCTCCAGGTACGCGCGCAGGTCGGCGCGCGAGATCTTACCGTCGCCGTCGAAATCGTGGATGCGAAATGCCTCTTGAGAGAGAGAGAGAGAGTCAAGTGAGTTGGAAGCCGTTCAAGAGCAGTACAATGTCGACATGCCGAGATTGTAACGTATACCTCGCCGCTTGGTCTCTTGAGAGCTGTGGTAGCTGAAAATTGACACAAACTTGGCGAACTCCTGCTCGCAGATAGGAGACGCAAGAGGTGAGAAACGCACTTGCCGATGGACATTCGAGCAAGTATTCGTCGGCTGAGCTAATCGTACTGCGAACGGGATGGCGTTCGCATCCGAGAGCTCAAAGTTCTGGAACAACCGATTGCGGAGCGGGTTCACAGCGATCGCTAGCCCAGGCCAGTCAATGCACACAGTATAACAAATTGTGGACTGTCAGTCGCTAGTTAGAATACCAACACCTTCAGTTGTTGATCGGACCTGGCAGCGCGTAGAACTCTTCTTTCGTCATGTCTTCATGCTGGGCAATCGACCGGTATTTTCTGCGGATGCGCTGGATCTCCTTCACGAGTACTGTTGAGACTCAAGCGCGATCACATCTCGGTCAGTACCACCATGATATAATACCTCACTCCTCAGCTCATTTGCATCGTTGTACCCAATAACGGCACGCACGTACGTGAGGTGAGCATGTGAACTTCTTCGATCTGCTCCTCGCTCAGGTCGCAGCTGCTCTCATCCTTCGACACCACGAGCCCCATTTGCGTTTGGCGTACTCAGTGTTGCGAAGCCCTCGTTGAAGATCTGTCTGTATGGTCGCTCCGTTTTCCGCCTTGAGAGGAGAATTAATAGAGTCAAGCCGAGGGAACCAACCAAGCGTTTGTGGCAAGGTATATACCGCCAGAGAAGACAGGGATCATTGCATTACCAAAAATTCACAGCAGCAAAACGTGTGGGACTTGTGTACTGTGTGGGATTTGCTTGATTTGGTTTGATTCGACTGTGTTGTGCTGTGCTACGTACAATGGGGGTTTTCTTTTCTTTTTTTCATGACCACCTCCAGCATCTTTTCGCTTCGATGCAGCAGTGATCCTCTTTCTCTGTCACCGCTTTCTCTGAAACTCACTTTCGCAAGCTCTCCACCTTGCGGAGACCGTTCAGTGCTGCCACGCGGTACGCCTCTGCGAGCGTCGGGTAGTTGAAGACCGCATTCCGGAAGTACTCGATCGTGCCACCCGTCGACATCACGACCTGGCCAATGTGAATGATCTCGGTCGCGCCTTCGCCGATCGCGTGCACGCCCAGCACCTGCAACGTCTTTGGGCAGAAGATGATCTTGAGGAAACCGGGCACGCCGCCGAGCATCTGGCCCTTCGCGAGCTCTTCGTAGCGCGCGACGCCGACTTCGTACGGGATGCTCTGGCTCGTGAGCTGCTGCTCGTTCTTGCCGACCATCGAGATCTCCGGCACCGTGTAGATGCCGAACGGGAATACTTCGCCGGAGCGCATGCGCGTGCGCATGTACTGCGGGTCCGTGGACTCGGTCTCCGACTCACCTTTCTTGTTTGTTGGCTTAGACGTGCGCATGTGCACCGACGCGAGACGACCCTGCTCCATCGAGGTCGACGCCAGCGCTGGGAAACCAATGCAATCCCCTGCAGCATAACTGTTCACAAATCGCAGGACAATCAATCATTAGACCACTTCTTGCTTTACCGAATACCCAGGAATTATACACAATGCCACAAGAACGTACATATGGGGCACATCGGTCTGGAAATCGGCGTCCACCTGAATGAGTCCTCGCTTGTCGGCTTCCAAGCCCACTGCCGCGAGGTTCAAGCCCTCCGTGTTGCCCTGGCGACCCAGAGTGTACAGCAGACCGTCTCCGACAAGCGTCTTGCCGCTGTTCAAGTGTACGATCACTTCGCCGTTGTCCGCCTTCTCGACGCTCTTGATCGTCTCTTCGACAAAGAACCGCGCGCCAGTCTGGCGCATCGAGTAGCAGAGCGCTTCCGAGACTTCGCGGTCCGCCATGTCCAAAATCTCCTTGCGACCGTCGATGATCGTCACTTCCATGCCTGGGATGATGCTCATCATCGACGCATACTCCATGCCGATGACGCCCGCGCCGACCACGATCAGGCGCTTTGGCACACTCTTCACGCCGCCCCAGAGCAGCTGGTCGCTGTCAAAAATGGTTTGCCCGTCGAACGGGATGTCCGGACGTCTCGCTGGACGCGTGCCGACAGCGATGAGGAACTTGTCAGCCGTCAAAACTCTATGGTAATGAGTCACAGAATCGGAATGGTAAGTAACACTTATACAAAATAGAAAGATGCCAATTTCTAGCATTCTTACCGTTTACAGATGTCGGCGCTCGAGTGGCGCTTGGCGTCCGTGGCGGTCGTGTAGCTGTCGTTCGAGAGCACGGCGACCATCTTCTTGCCGGCGTCTGGCAGGAAGCGCGCCGTGCCGTTGATCAGCTCGATGTTGTTGCGCAGCAGCTGGTGGCGCGTGATGTCGGTCTCAGCGTGCTCCACTTTTTTCACGCGCTGCAGGATGTCTTCAATGCCAAAGCGCTTCGCCGGGTTCGAATGCCCGTCATAGAAGCTGCGGTGGCGGTACGCGGTCAAGTGCAGTGTGGCTTCGCGGAACGTCTGCATCGTCATACGTCAAATATACAGCATGAAGATGAATTAAAACATCATCATACTACATAACAAGCCAAATGTCCAACACAAAGCATTATGAACTTCGAGCGGCGGTACCTTGGATGGCACCGTGCCCGTGTGGATGCAGACGCCGCCGAGCATGTCGCGCTTGTCGATGACCGCGACGCTCTTGCCGTGCTTGGCGTGGTCGATCGCGCACTTCTGGCCCGCCGGCCCACTGCCGATCACGATCAGATCAAAGTGCTCACTCGCCTTGAGCTCGCGGAGCATGTCGCTCAGGGGCTTGCTGGCGCTGCTGGAGCTGGCGCTGCTGAGCGCGCGCGTGGCCGTCAGCGAGCGGCGCACCGCGTGCTGGCGCAGCGCGAGAAGCGTCGAAACCATGTTGCTGTTTGGATGTGAGCTTCCTTATTCTCTCTTCCTTATCTCGGTGGTGAGACGATCGATCACAGCCCAGGTAGCCGCAATACGTTGGATTCGTCTGCTTTACTTTGAGCGGCTGAGCTTGGCTGAAGAAGCTGGTGCTTGGTGGCTTCTGTCGTCAACACCGACAGAACGAGCGGGAGTTGTCAAAAAGAGAGTGAGACCGGTTCAAGTAGGTGGCTACGGTTACAAATTGCACTCAGTGGACCGTGTACTGTGATCCGCATATTGCTTTGGTCGCATTTTGTTAAAAGGAGGCTTGATTTATGTGTTTTATAGTACGAGTAATTTTGTGTCGGTTACGATACGGTGGGTTACGGTAGGGTTTACCAAATGAATCTGGTTGACGCAGGGACGTCACTCACGCCAAGTTGAGGGGGAAGGGGGAAGACACTTCAATCCAACTCGAAGCCATTTAAATAGTGTTTCATGATTCGATACATGCGTTTTTCCAAATAGGATTATCATCTTGACTTGAAATACTATTTTAGTGAGCACGTTTCGAAAACTGAATGTAGCAGCGAGTGTCGCGTCGACAGTCTGGCGATCGAAACCTCTTTTCCTTCCTTTTCTGCATTACGCCATGCCACGTCCGCTTCGGCACTGGATGCGCAATAGCAGAACGCGAGATTACGAGACCCCCTCTGCTCTGCTCTGTCGTGTCTCGTGCGCGGTCCTTTTGGAGGAAGCCTCACCAAGCGCTCAAGCACGTATGCATCGCTCGCTGATGCCGAGATGCACGCGTGGACTTCTGCATCCGCATGTGGTTCGGATTAATCGAGGCGTGTCGGCTCTTCCCTACATTTTGCGCTAGCTGCACATGCACATGTTGTCTGTCGTCGTTGTTGTCGCGACGGATGAACAACTCAGCGCAACCAAGGCTCGCTCCTGTTCTGGAGCTCTTCGCAACATGCAGCTTTCACCCACTATCTAATCTATATCACTGCGTTCATAGTTCAAGCTTCGTCGATAATTTCAAGGCTGCGTTGATGACACACCTTCAGTTTTGCTCTTTTCTCCCCTTCATCGTGACCCCGGGTCGTGCGACCCACACCATGGTCAACTTCATCTCAACCCGTTTGGAGTCAAACCCGCTCTATCGACTCGAATCTTAGCTCAGCAACTCTATTTTTTTGTCAAAAGTCGGACGGGTTGGCGGGTTATTTGATACCAAATCCAAGAAACCCATCGCCCGTTCCGTACTTCGAGTTGGCCCACCACCCCGATACTCTGACGCAGAGAGAGGAGGAGAAAGCAGAGCAGGCGGAAAAAAGCAAAAGCAGGCAGGCAACAGGCAGGTCAGCTTCCGACCGAACGACGACACGCACGATCGACACAGTCAGAGAGAAAGAGAGCGGGCGAGCGAGCGAGCAAGCGACTTAATTCTCTCGAGGAACACGGACGTAAGCAACCATCCCCCTCCCACGCACACGCGCACGCCCCGTAGTCAGTATCCGCAATTAGGACCCACGACAGCCGGCCCACCCGCGCGCCTCTCTGAGTAGACAGACATACTCAAGCCAGCGAGAAGAGAAGAGAAGCAGCACCGACCGCGAGGGCACAGGCGAAGACACGGCGGCAGAAGACTGTGAGAAGCGACGAGCGCTAGTGTGCAAGGGGCGATCAAGACGAACCCACCAGAGAAGCGACGCGCGATATTGCTTTTCTCCTGTAGCTCGTGGCGGATCGAGAAGCTCAAGCAACCTCAAGCGACCGCTGCGACAAGCAAACGAGCAAGCGTTTGTGCGCGTGCAACTGACTGAGCGAGAACGACAAGAAAGACTGAAAGAAACAAGAAACACGGCGAGCTCTGGAGAAATCGCGCGTCACAATGACTGACTCATCGGCAAAGTTAGGGTGCGTTCTTCATTTGTAGCTTGCTTCTCGCAGGTGCCAGGCTATGCGTGCATGGCGTTCTAACGCTTGTGTGAGTGTGTGTGTATTTGGCTGTGCCTGCGTGTACGATGTGTCTTGTACTACAGAAAAATCTTCATTGGCGGGCTTTCGTACGAGACCACAGACGGTATGAGAGACAAATGCCTTGCGACTACGCATGTTACGCTGGTGTAGAGCTGGATAGCGAACGCTAATCATTTCGATCTTTCTTGTTCCGCGATTACAGAGAAACTGCGCTCGTACTTCGCTGCGTATGGCTCGGTGACAGATGCGGTTGTAATGAAAGACCCGATCTCGAGGCGATCCCGCGGGTTTGGCTTTATCACGTATGCGGACCCTGCGTGTGTCGACAGAGCCTTGGCGCAGCCAAACCACATTCTAGACAGTCGCAGGGTATGTGCTGCGCTTGTATTGGAAGTATGCATCATGTGATCTGTCTCACTCACAAATTCTATATTGTTTCTGTGTGTGCAGGTTGAAGCAAAACGAGCAGTGCCTCGCGCGGAGAGCGCGCGCGATCTGAGTAGCAGCAGCAACAACAACTCGCTCAGCAGAGTTATGGGCAGCAGTGCAATACCCAGTAGCCTCGGTATGAACAACGGTATTGGGGCGACGAAGAAGATATTTGTCGGTGGGCTCCACTACGAGACAAAAGATGGTACGTTGTTGGGCTCTGCATTGTGTGTTGTCGAGAAAGCGCCTTGTACTTTGTTTCCTTGACACAAAGACTGACTGTTGGATGTTGTGTGTGTCTGCGAATTCGTTGCTTCGTAGCCGATTTCAAAAAGTACTTTGCGCAGTATGGGAAGGTCGTGTCTGCAGAGGTCATGTTCAACCGCGAGACCAACAAGTCCAGGGGCTTTGGGTTCGTCATTTTCGAGAGCGAGAACAGCGTGGACCTGGTTTTGCAGGAACCGAACCACGTGATTGACGGCAAATCGGTACGTGGTGATCCTGATCATGACGACTCCTTAGTTGTATCAATTCCGTATAAGATGCTCACCCATGTCGATTATTTACACGATGTGTTGTTTCGCAGGTTGAGGTCAAACGGGCAGTGCCACGAACCGATGTGCCCCCCGCGCGATCTGTGTCGTCGCGCGCTGGGTCGTTCAGTGGCACGACTGGACCTGGCTCTGTCGGCAGCCTCGAAGACGTCAGCGTGAGCTCGACCGCGACGACGGCGCAATCCGTACCAGGAACCCCATCGAGATCGAACGGAGTTGCGTCGTCTTCTTCGTCATCGGCAACAGCAGCCGCCAGCCTGCTGGTTAATGGAACGCTCGTTGGATACGCAGCCGCTGTTCGATACGGTGGACGTGGAATCCCCAAGCCATCACCTTCGACATCCGTGTCAGCGCCAACGCTATCCCAAAGCGACGTAGCCTCCTCCTCCAATAGTGTTAGTGGAGAAAGCTACCCAACGGATGGTGTTGCAGATGCGCTCTCGAGTCTCGCACTCGGCGACCACAGCACGACTTCGTCGGTCTCGGCGAGCTCGTCTTTCGAGTCCCCAAGTAAACTGCTGGAGGCGTCGATGAACGGACGCTTTTCGCCTCTTGGATCGTCCGCGATGAGCCCACTCGCTGATCCAGTGATCGAGCAATGGAACTTGTCGCCAGCCGCTCCACCCCAGCCATCGGTCACTTCGGATGTCCCCTTCCTCAGCCAATCGGACTCGAGCTACCTCTCTGGTGCGATGGGAGCTGATAACGAGGACTCGCAGCTTTCGTGGCAGGCGGCTCCGTGGGACCAAGCGTGGCCGAGTCTGCAGCAACAGAACCAAGACGCGCAGTCCTCGCAGCGCTCGCCGTCGTCTCCGTCCTTCTTCCCGATGTTCTCAACGCAAGGGATGAATTCGTCAGGTGCGTCGTCCTCCATGGGCCAAAGCGCGTGGAACCCACCAGAGTACGTGCCGAGCAATGGCAACGGCATGCACAACGGCTTTGGAGGTGGCAGCATGATGGGGATGAGCGGTAACGGTGGCTTTGGAAGCAACGGCACGGGAGGTCGATTTGGACGTGACGGCTTGGGCATGCGTGGCGGTTCTTCCTACAGCTCTCTCGGCGGCTTTCTGCAACCAGAGTACTTGCCGCAACAAGAGCCAGAACTACCGCTAGACACTGCGTTTGAGAGCATCATCGGCGACGAGGATCTAGGTCCAGACGATGACCTTGAGAAGAAGCAGCACCTAGACTTCGCATTACCGCCAACACCTGCAGATTACCAGCGCCACTACAGATAGATAGAAGCGACCCCCCGGAGTTTGAAACACCCTCTCTGATGACCGAGGTCAGCTCGTACGCAAAGGAAGTCCGAGCGTCGGGATCCAAGAGACTAGTGACCCGAGTGCGAGGCACTCACGCTGAAGCGAACGAAACATGGCCAATGCAAGTTTGAAGAGCGTTTGGTCGAGCCAGAGCGTCTACAGTTGCAGGCAGGTCTGGTGAGATCGATCAACTCCACTGGTGTGGGGTTTGACGAAGCCTTGAGTGTGAGACGCAGGATGATTTAGGAGGTAGGTTGGTAGTAATAGTCAAGTAGTTGATAGTGCCTAGTTAGTTACAGAGAAGACGAGCTGAAGACGCGAGCAAGCAAGCGAGAGAAGAAGAAGACGAAGAGGAGGAAGAGCAAGAAGAGGACACCAGAGAGAGAGAGAGAGAGAGAGAGAGAGAGAGAGAGAGAGA
>JAASFU010000012.1:0-80090 GCA_023333955.1 Globisporangium paroecandrum
CCACTGAGCGAGTTCCCGGTGCGTCATCGTCGAGTTCGCCGCGGAGTGCGCGCGCATTGCTTCCTTCTGGCCGTACGTCAAGCGCGTATACGACGCAGCCATGCGTGGTTGTGGTGTGGCGAGCAACGAGACTGTGAGTCCTGTCTGCTTAGCTGGCGACACGACTGGCTGTTGGAAGAGCACCAATTTTGAAAAATAGAGTGTTGGTCAATATCGTGATATCTGTTTGCAGGGGGTATTACTTTTTATCGATGTTTCAATTTGGGAGTTTTGCCTGTATGATTATTATATTAGGATATGTAAAAAGTAAGGATCTTATACCAGTATTGAGGCAGAGCTGTCTCCGATGCGACTGATATATGCAAGTTCACAGTAAGCATTTTGCTGACCCAACCTCTCAAAACAAGCGCTCAGAAATGGGAAAATGTTATGTAGTCACAGCCACTGCTCTTCTGAGTTGGATCTTGGAAGAGGCACACAACAAACAACGCGCAGATCCAGAATTGATCGCTTTCCCATTCTGAAAATGGAGCTCTTTCTGTTGGACACGACGGAGAAAGAGGGCGAAGACAACAAACTTTACCATTGCAGTCGCCATCACGAGCCAAACAGCGCCGATGCATCGTCGTCCTCTTCATGGCGGGACTTGCGTGGGGTACTCGCTGCGGCGGTGGGGGCAACCTCCTCGGTCTGCAGCGAACCCCTCCAGTGCGCGCACTTCAAGTCCAGCAGCAGCCTTGATTCTGGTGCTATCTCATCTCGTACTGACAATGACGAGGGGGTCGTGGGGTTCGTGAACCTCTATGAGGTACTCTACGTGGTCGTATTCCCTCCGGTTCTCAAAGTGCCGATGCCGATCGTGCGGGTAAGTTCTCAACTGTTTGGGTAGTTTGGATTTGTTTTACGCACTAGGGGGATTGGACGGTTTGCACTGACCCTG
This sequence comes from Globisporangium paroecandrum, assembly GCA_023333955.1. Lineage (NCBI taxonomy): Eukaryota > Oomycota > Peronosporomycetes > Pythiales > Pythiaceae > Globisporangium > Globisporangium paroecandrum. Next base: position 941 of record JAASFU010000012.1, read on the forward strand.
TGGTGCTGTTGTGCCATCTTGTAGTACTACACGCGGTCGAGCTGCGACCTGATGATGAGTGTGTTCGGGTATCCGGACGCCAAGCTGAGCGAGTGGAAGAAGAACAGTCGAGGCGGAACTGAAGTACAACTCCAAGAGCGGCTGGACGAGTTTTTCTCGAGCGTGTTTGGGGTCATCCACCAAGGTTAGCTCGTCTGCTACCCCTTGTATGGATTCGGCTATCTCTCATCCTCTCACTTTGATGCATCGAATGTTTGTGCATGCCTGTTAGACCTCTCATGTGGGACGCACTTCCAGTTTGCATTCGGCGGTCAAGTGCCCGTTATCAACTATCCGCTCAAAGTGCTGGTGCGAATTTCATCGATTCATCATCTCTTATTTGATGTGGGCACGAACGGAGCTGGGCTAACCACAATCTACACACTGTAGGCTGAGCTGGCTGTCATTGAAGTGCTCGACATGACAAACAAGTTGCTCAACAAGGTGAGAGATCCATGCAGATACTTTGTCGCCTCGCCATTACTACGTATCCACCTACCAGTGTCTGACTTCTACCTCTCAAATAATAGGCAGTGATCGCTGGACGATGCATTCGCTTCCGGTTTGTCGACAATTTTGAGGTTTGATGGGATCTCTTCGGGCCATGTTTTTAATGAGTTGAGGGTGATGTTGCTACTCGGCTCTCTTATGTATGCATGACAATCAGGAACTCCGTCGTACTGTCGACCATTCGCCCTGATCTCCTGCGAGTGATCAACCAGTGGCTGCTGTTCCATCCAGTAAAATTCGCTACCCACGCAAGCTTCTTCAGTGAAAACGGTATGGCTTTTGTCGCATTGGCCAACAAACAGACTTGTGCAAACGGTTGTGACTGGTGATGTTTGTTGTACATGGACCTTGAACGTAGCACTTGAAGGATACATAGTGGTGACGTTTGAGCTCCACGACTTCCACGTTGCGAGACACGGATTCTACCCAAAGCGCCACACGCTGCTAATACTCGAACGAGATGATGTAAGGCTCCGTCAGGATCGCGATCACTTTGGCTATGGTGACTGACCTGTTTACCTTCCTGGTGTCGTCTTGCTCTTGGAGCAGCTCCAGCTCGTGTATTTGATACAAAAGGACCTCGACGCTGGAGCCAACGCAGAGAATCCCATCAGCCGCGAGCTTCTCCAGAACCTGAATCTGGGATCTCTTCAGCAGATCTCGCAGTTGGCGTCATCAAAGCTGACTAAATATCAAGACGCTGTGAGGGGAGCTAGACTCGAAGCATCTGAATCAATCCTTGCTCAAGCTGCTGTACCAGACGTGATCAAGCAGCCAATACAACCAGCCTTTCTGGGGTATTTCGTCGTGCACGACCGATTGCGGAATGTGATCATTGGCGAGAGCTTCCAGGAGAGCTGCCTCAATCAACTTGACACCAACAGCCAGCAAAGCAGTGTATCTGGGCAACAGACAGCGGCTCATGCTACCATTTTCTCGCTCTTTGTCGATCGAGTCGCGGCATTTCAGCAGACGTTTCAGAGTTTTGAAACACCGAAGAACCTCCATGATCCGAAAGCCAACAGTCTCGGCTGTGATCTTGACTTACCGACTTGGATCTCGCCCGTGAAGCTGGACGTTGAGGATCCAAACACGCTGTTTCTGCATGAGAAAAGCTCGGACACTGGTGCAGACATCTCCTCGGAGGGCGCGCACATCTTTCCACCTCCAGGCGAGACCTTGTTCACTACTCCAGAAATACAGCAATGTGGACCAGGATCGCTGCTTTCAAGCCGACTAGTGCACCAAGACGCCGAGTCGCACTTTGTCGCCAGCATTGATCAGCGGCTCTGGATCGTCGCCAACTACTACGAGACCGTCAACTTGTTTGCGGTCTTTGACGCGGAGCTGGTCACCCTGGACATGATCGGACAGGAAATGGACCACATGTGTACTTTTGGAGGATATGCTAGCGTTGATGAGGATTGTCAACCAAACTAACTAACCTAGCGCAATAAATACTATAAGCTACACTGTGGACAAGCTTACCTCGTCGTACTTTTCTTTCTTGACAACTTAGAACGAAAGCAAGAACGGCTCGCGCGGCGTGAGCGCCGAGACCTGACCGCGGTTGAGTGCTGGGATCTCAAAGTTGTTCCAGAAGAAGAGCATGAGTAGCACCAGCAGCACCGACATGGTCGTGAGCGCCACATACGAGAACCCGAACGGGAACGAGAAGAAGTAGAGGTGGAAGAACGTGAAGAGGCAGAAGAAGAGCGGCGGGAAGTACACCTGCGCGAGGCGCGAGCGCACGCTGATGACGGAGAAAGACTCACCGACCCACATGATCGTCATGATGGCGAACGCGAGCAGGTGGTCCTTGTAGAGCTCAAAGAGGAAGAAGAGCATCCCGACCTACGAGAAGTAAAGTAAACAACAATGTACAGTTTTGTAAGATATCACATAGCGGCCAACAAAGACAGACATACTGGGAATCTTCAACACATACCAGGACGGGCACAAACATGAGCGACTGCGCAAAGTACGCGAGCACGAGGTTCGCGAACGGGATCTGTAGTTGCGAGCGGTTCTGGAAGAGCGCTGGTGAGCGGAAGGCAAGACAAGTCCAGAAGCGGTCATAGTTAGCGTTGGGGACTCACTACAGCAGCTCCAGATAAGTCAGTTAGTTACGAAGACGCACCTGTGAACGTGATCATGCGCTTCTGGGTCTCCATGAGCACGAACGCCACGAGCGCCGTGATGATGAAGAAGAGGAACAGGATCGTGTGGATCACTTTGAACTTGAGCGCGACAAACAGCAGCCACTAGGTACATGCAAGAAAATAGAGGCTAAATACGCAACTACCATAAAACAATTTGAGTAGCTAAACAAACACCAAGCAAGCAAAACACTCACACTCTTGGCTGCGTCCTCAGGGTTGAACACGCCGCCGTAGTGCAGGTCTGACGCGATCTTGACCGACTCGCGGTAGAAAAACCCCTTCGCACCGAACTTGCGCACCACGTGGTTCATCAGGATCGTGTCGTAGCCGAGCACATGGTCGAGGAAGAGCGTCCAGAGCGCGTTGTCGCTGCCGATCCATTTAAGCTCAAAGCACGTGCTGGAGCGCGGGATGAAGAGCGTGTCGACGCGCACGCCGTCATGGTACGGCCTGCGCTGTTGCTGAGTTGCTGTGCTCGTCATTGAGATATCCTGGAGCTCAATGAGCGACAGCAGCGCCTTCTGCGCCGCGAACACGAACGAGCTCTTGGTGTCGCGGTATTGGATCTCCTGCTTTTGCTGCTCTTGCTGTTGCTCTGCGAGCCACACCACATCATCAGGAATGACCTACACAGCAGCCGTCAGCACCGGTGTCAGTCTTACATTAACATAGGATTGAGATATTCAACAGGACGTTAGGGATAGGAACCTGAATGCGCAGCACCAGGCGCGGGTTGTCTGAGAGAAATTCACTGCTGTTACTGTGATAGCGACTGAACTGCGTGGCGAGTGGCGCTGGGAAGTACTGCGTGAGGCAGTCGCTGTTGCTTTCACCCACGAAGCTCACGTGCAGCAGGAAGCAGAGCACCAGCAGGTGCGACGCGACCATGAAGAGCAGCATTTCGAGACGCAGGCGGCTCTGTTGTGGCACACAACGAGACGCAAGAGGCCAGTGAGCATGCGCACATCGATACAAACTAGACACACACATATAGAAGCTTTTCCTACCTTCGCCGTGAGTAGGCGCTGGAACCAGTGCAGCAGCTGCGCGTGCATGCGGAAGTAGATCTCCTCCATCTCCTCCATCTTGTGCTTTGTGCAGCCTTCTTCAATGCTGAAGCATTTGCTCGTGGTATCGTGCAATGCAATACAATGCAATAATTGCATTGCCAAATTGCATTTATATCCTCGAAATACATCAAAATTAGAGTTCGAAATATTGTTTTCTCTGAATCTGGTATGTCCATTTCGATTCTTTCTGCACTATACACATGGAATCTACACTTGTTTATAGTATGTTATTGCAGAACACATCGCTCGTCTTCCCAAACAGAAATCTCACTAATATCCACGCAAACTGACCTGTGCTTTCAAACAGCAAATCCCGCACTGTGCTGTGCTTCCCTATTATTATCAGTATCAGGCTGCAACGCGTATGGGAAAAGTGTGCCCCTGTTTACACTCCCATACATAAAAGAGAGACAAAGAGAGAACAACAGCGACGTCGAAGAAGCAGCAGCAGCTCAATCAAGCAGCAGAGCAAGTGCAACCGCCTCCGTCACTCTCTCTCTCTCTCTCTCTCACTCCACCCACTCGCCATGGAGACCCTGCCTCCGCACCTGCACCACTCAGCAGCAACAGCAGCGCCGGGCGGACGTCCCCGCGGCGCGCGCGCGGGCGAGCAGATGCAGCTCGTGTCGTCGCTCGTGACGGGCAAGCGCTACTTGCTGCTGTCGGTGCTGGCGACGGCCATCGCGGTCGCGTCCACGTACCAGCGGCTGCTGCAGCTCTCGCCCGCGGACTGGCAGCAGCTCTTGCTTGAGCAGGCAGCGAACGCCACGGACGCGGTGGCGACAGATGGGGCTGTGACGGTGGCGTCTCTTGTGGTGGAGAGCAGTGGCGTCAGTGGAGTTGCGGACGCAGCATTTGGTGGCGTCAATAACGCCATGACTGCCGCGGTGTTTGTGACGGAGCTCATGCGCTCCCGCGTCAGCGCGGCGGTGAGTTCATTGTCTATAATGCGTGTGGCACTATATGCTTGTATAGCTCGCTCATGATGCTAATGTTGATGCTGTTATTGTGCGCGCAGATTGTGATGCATTTCTATTCCGTGCTGATGTATCATTTATTTCTGGCGGTGGCGCACGCGTGCTTTGGAGTGATCCGACCGGTTGAGATCCAGGTAATGTACTTTGTGACGAATTGTTAGTCCAGTGTGTTTTGAACCCTGCATGGTACGATACTAATAGTGGCGTTTCTCTCGGGCTGAATGTGAACAGCAAACGAAAGAGACGATGATCCACTTCATCCTCATGCGCTGCCTGTTGCTCGCGAGCACGATGGGCTCGGGTCAGAAGACCAAAGTGGGGCTGCTGCTCATCTGGCTCTCGACCGTCGCGTTCCTGCGCGGAATCCTTTCGCTCTGCAGCGCGCGATTCGAGCACGTAAGTAAAGCGTAAAGCGTACCTCTGTTGTTGTGTACTCCTATTCCTGTTCTAATGAGCTCTTCTGTGTGTTCTTGCAGCTGCTGACACGACCGATGACCCAGATGAAGGACTTGCACCGCCTCGCTCTTGCGCTGGGCATTGTGATCGCACTGGACTTCCTCATGGCGACGATCTGCTCGCTTGTGAGCGTGTTCTCAACCTTGGTCGTGCACTTTGCGTGGTTTGAAGCGTCTCTGCTACTGATTAAGACGCTGCAGCTGGGCACGAAAGTGGCGTTCCACGTGTTTGACGTGGGCAACAGCGTCGAATTCGGCTCAGAGAAGGGTGAATTCTACCTGCTCGTGCTGCAGACGACGCTCAGTGGATGCTACTTGGTGCAGCTCGTGTTCTACTACCTCTACATCATCAGCGTCGACCAGTTCCGCGTGAGCTTTCTGGACTTCATTTTGATCATCAATGTGAAGAATGCGACGGTGCAGCTTTTGGAGAACCTAAAGAAAGTCAAGATGTATCACCAGGTGGTGATGGATCTCGACCAGTTGTTTCCAGACGCGACGAAAGCGGAGCTGGACGCGGTATCGGACGATGTGTGCGTGATCTGCCTCAAGCCCATGGACGTTCAGGCGAAGAAGTTGCACTGCGGCCACCTGTTCCACCGCTTTTGCCTGCGCCAGTGTCTGCAAAAGGCGTCGGTCGGCGATGCGTTCAACAACGGCATGGACGGTGGCGTGAACCGCGTGGCGACTGGGCTGGGGATCGATACTGGCAACGCAGCAGCACCCACGCAGGCAAACTCGACTTTGCGCTGCCCGATCTGCCGCAAGCACGTGCACTCGGGGAAGCCGGATGCGCCGCCACTTCCGACGCAAGGTTCGCCCGAGCAAGCTGCGCCTGCTGCTGGTGAGGACGATTTGCTGCACGAACACGAAGACACTGTTGAAGGAGCTCGAGCGGCTGAAAATGCGCTCGTTGCTGATCCTGAAACGGAAGAAGTGATCCGCTTCAGCAGTGAGTCATTTTGATCTGTTGTTGATAGTGTGGTGTGTGGTTTAGTCAGTCTAACGTCTTTCTATGTGTGTGTATGTGTTTTTTTTTGTTCGTTTCAATAGCTGAGTTTCTTTCTCGTTGGGTGCCGTTTCCCAACTTTTCGTTCGAAATCGTTCGTCACCGAGATGGCGCGAACGGTGCTGCTACTGCTGGTGGTGGTGGGTTCGTGGTGACGCCCGAGATGGTGCAGCAAGTGTGGGAAGTGTTCCCTCAGTACTCTGCCGAGTCGATTCGCGATGATTTGATGCACACGCGGTCTCCTGAGCGCACGATTGAGCGCATTCTGAGCGGCAGTTTTGACATCCGTCGCCAGCAGCAAGATGCAGCGGATCGTGGAGGCGACATGGGGGAGATCGCGCAAGCGATTGAAGACATCGATGAAGAGCTCCGATGGAACGTGTCGACGCTCTGGTCGAACTTGTGGCACGGACAGCCTGTCGATCGTCACGGCAACGGGGCAGAGCACATTGATTTCCCCGAGAACAATGGGAACGACCATGACGCGATGTATGCTGGTCGAGCTGGCGCAGCTGACGCGGAGACCACGTTGCACCGACTGCAGCGACGGCAATCAGACCAGCAGTAGGCATGCGGCCCTTCTCTCCCTCAGGAGGGAACCCTGTTGGAAGCGTTTGACAGTGTCTGAAGGTACGCCGACCCCGCCCTTTCCTGCTCGTATCCTTCTCTCTTTATTATATTCAAAGTAGCAACCTATCACACACTCAAGCAGCGATGAAGGGTGCCGCTTGTCGCGTGGCAGGTATAAATGGTAAATGCATTGTTGTTGATTAGTTGCGACGTGTGTGCTCATGAAAGTCTCTGTGCGTCGGCGTTGAGCATGGATCAAGTAGAGTGAAGTTGGCGCGAGCAAGGTTCGTGCAGTGTGGACGATGCGTGGAGCGAAATGATCAACGTTGTGACAGCCATTTTTAGGAAGAGGTAAGAAAGTGCAGGTGGAAATAGATGCAGCTCCCACTTCAAATGACCTCGGCTTTTAGAGTGCGTGAATGGCAAGAAATACCACTGCACTTGGCTAACTGAACGTGCAGTTGCTCCAAACAGAAACACATGTGAAACGTGCACTCGAGCGATCAGAAGCGAACGTTACAAGCGCGCAAACAAGTGGGTCCGAGCACAGTCAATGGAAGAAGCGCATCCTCATAACGTTGAAGCCAGCGGCGTACCGCAATCTCTGGATCATCCTCGTCGTACTGCATGCAATCTATGCCGCTGCATTTGGGGACGAAGCCTACGTGTTCTTCAACACGCTCGTGAGTGACAGCTCGCTCAATCGAGGTCTGCAGACGTATCGACTCGATAACACCTTCAATGCCGCGGTCTCAGCGGCAATGGTCTTCACAAGTGGTTTTGTGTGCGTTTAGCATGGTCTCTCGGTGGCGCGAGCGCTCTTTTGGTCGTTTCGGCAGCGCAAGTTGGCTTTCCACCGCTTACACTCCTCTTCCTACCAAGAACCACGCATTTTGAAGTCGTGGGGTGCACGGCAGATCTCCGGCGCGATCGTCCCACCACTGCGAAAGATCCACTCGGCGTGGCTGAGCGTCTTTGGCTTGGACAGCAGACACTTTGACGACGTGCGCGATGTGCGAGAGCTCGTGGAGATCGGCGCGCAAACGTACTTGGTGTATTTTACAAGCAAGGCGATCTCGTCGTGTGTGTTGGCATCGTTCGGAGCGATCGCGCTGATGCTGAACTGCTGGTCCACGCCGCTGATCGACCTTGTCTGGTCTCGTGACGAGAGCAAAGCGCGGTACTTTCGGCTCTTGATCGGCATCTGGCTCGCGTGCTGCTTCACAATCGGGATGCGCGCGTTGGAGTACTACACTTTCATCAACGACCATGCGGTCGCAAGATGGTACAACATTGAATGGACTGTCAACAATCTGAGTCAGCTGCTGCACATGGTCATCAACTCGTGGTCGGGTATGACGATAAGCCGCCTGAACTTGCTGACAATGACGGTAGCGATGGAGACTTTGAAAGCCCGCGTTCAGCACCCAGCGATTGCTTCGATGGCGCCACGCATCGTGCTTCAAGATACGATTATTCGGTCATCTATCGTCGTGCCATTTGGTCCCGTGATCAGTAGTCAAAGTGAAACCAGGCAAGAGGAGGTACCGACAGCAAAGTCAAGCACGCGTCATCGTTGAGTGCTCTTCTATATCTACGGAACTGTGATCTGCGGACTGCACGTCAGTTCATCGCTTCAATCGTCGTTCATTGAGCTGCATGAAGGCGCGATTTGCCATGTTGAAGTGCGTCCGTGGCTGCAAGCGTGCTCGTCATGCCTCGCACTCGAGTTCAATTGTTATCGTCTAAGTATTGAAGGATCTGCGAGCGAGCTGGAAGCGGAGTTGACGAACGTGAACACGAATAATCTGCAGGTTCTGATCATCTCGCGCTGTCCGCGATTGGAGATGCCTCAGATGATCCAAGAGTTTGAGAAGCTGTTCGGATTGGAGATCTACAACAGCTCGATTGTGCGATGGGACGGAGGTACCGCGCTCACAATGAATTTCCACCCGGCGCTCGCAGTATTCAGGCTCATCCTGGTTCAAGGGATCGTATAACTACCTGCAGGACTTCTATCCTCCAAGTTTCCAGCGACTGACATTGAGCTCATTCTCACGGACCTGGCTTCGCTTCCGGACGATCTCGGCACGAAATGGCCACCCAGGATCGAGATTTTGGCGATCGAAGGCAGTCTCGGTCAAATCCCAGAGTTTGTGACAAAAATTCACGTTTCTCAACTCTTCCTGAGCTCGAATGGTATCGAAACCATCCCTCCAAGTCTATTTGTCAACCACAACTACGACGTGCTGATGCTGAACGGCAACCCGATTCAAGATTTCCCTTCTTCGCTCTCGCCGACATAAGCAGGAAATGAAAGCAGCAGCGGTGGTGAAGCAACGGAATTCGGCAGCTTCCGATGCACAAAACTGTTAATTCAAGCGACGGGAATTCGAGCAATTCCGGAGTGGGTGCTGTCGCCTACTGATAGTGTCTTTGCTGGAGCAACTCCGTTGTGTTTCCAGAGCCCACTCTCTGAGGGGGATGACTTGCAGTCTCAGTCTCCATCGATATCAAGCGTTAGTATCGACTGCATCCCGTTCCCGTATGCGATCTCAATGGGGTTTCCCCTTCCGTTACAAGCCCATCTTCGTGCGCCTTAGCGACATTGGATGCAAATTCAACCGGATTGGTTTAATGAATGGAGAGAATGGAGTCATTGACGTCACATTCAGCAAATCAACCAGTTTGCGAAATACTTTTGCGCCAAGAGACGTGTGAGCTCTTTTGAAGACTAAAGCTATCATGAGATCTGCGACTAGATGGATGTATCTGAGTTTACCTGCGCTCCATGAATAGAGGAGAGCACCTAGCAGACTTCGGCTCAGAGACTACTAAATCTGTAGTGGCTCATTTGGCAAGAGAGTGAACTGCGTCACGAGGTCGTTCCCAGTCCCTCTCTCGCTACTTTGAGTGCGTGGGTGTCAAGAAGAACTGAGCCCACTCACCACTTGGACACGCATTGATCAACGATGAAGCCGCTTGATGAAGCCATTCGCCCAGTTCCATTCGCCCGAGTCAGGAGAGGCAGTATCACGGTAATCAAAGGCGGCGCGCTCGTCCTCTCACTGACGTTGTCGTCATATCGCTGCCTGTGGGGGCTCGTCATGCTCCTACACGTAGTGTACGCCGCCGCGTATGGCTACGAGGCGTCAGAGTATTGGAACATCGCTGACTATGGGAATGATATCAACAAGGCTCTGCGGCTTTTCCGGTTGGGAAGTTTCTTCCAGACGCGCGTGTTGATGTGCGTGTTGAGCACAAGTGCGCTGGTGTCAGCGATCCACGGTTTCTGACGCTATAGGCTCTGTTTTGGTCAATCAAACTGCGCAGACTCGCCTTCTTCCCACCGCCGAAACTGAAATCAGAGAGCATAAAGACTGCCTCTGCGATGATCAAGCGTCGGTGGAAGCGATGTCTGAGTCGTTAAGTGCAGCGGTTGTGTCGAGCCTGGTCGAGCATGTTTAGCATGGGGAGCGACAATTTCGAGATGGTGTGCGATGTCCGCGAAGTGACTGACATCGTGTCGTAGTCGTACACGCTGTACATCGTTTCTTTGCGTCTGAACGTACTCGCGATCACGATCGGCATCGAGACTTTGAAAGAATGAGTTCAGTGTGCTGACTGCGCAACGAGATCACAAAAGTGCTCTTTGTTCCCACAAATGGCCCAGTTGCTCCGTGTGACATCGCGAAAATCCCGAGAGCTGCACAGATTGTCGCTGTGAGATCCCGTGAAGTAGTTGCTGGTGTCGCCGTGGGTGCTTCTCGAAAGCCGAAGCGCCGATCCCTGTTTGTTGGCTCTGGGGTCGTCATTCTGGCCATTTGTATCAACTCACTGACGCAATCACCTTTTGTAAAACCGCGCAGTGGTAGAGGTGGCGTCACCTGCAAAGTGGAGGTCCGCTCCTGGTTCCAGCGCACCTCGTCGTGTCTGGCGCTGGAAATCAACTGCCTCGGCATGGAGGTCAACGGATCTGCATCAGAAATCGGCGCAGAGCTGGAAAATGTACGGATACGCCAAGTTGTGGCGCTGATCATCTCCAACTGCCCAAATCTCGAGATGCCCACGGAGATCTAGTCGCTGTCCAATCTGCGAGCTCTGGAGATCTTCAATAGTAAGATTCACAGATGGGACGAAAGCGCGACACTGAGTTCCAGTTCTCATACGCGCCTTGCTTCTCTTCGATTAGTCCTCGTCACTGGAATCACAGAGCTGCCGTTGGGGCTGCAGTCATCCACCTTCCCAGCAACTGGTGTCGAGTTCAGTATGACCGACTTGGCACCCCTACCGTCGGATCTTCATGAGAAGTGGCTCCAGCGGATCAAGCGACTGACGATCGAAGGTTTTCGAATCGTTCAGATCCCAGATTCCCTTATCAAGCTCAATGCGGTGCGACTTCAGTTGGCGAGCAATATGATTATGAAAGTGTCACCGAGTCTGTTCATTAATCACTCGTACGCAGTGCTGATGCTGAGCGGGAATCCGATCCAAGAGCTCCCCACGAGTCTGGTCTCAGGGAACAACAGCAGCAGCAGTATCACTCTGGCTTGCTACTGCTTGCTGCTTCAGCTCACCAGCACCCGAGAGCTGCCAGAGTGGACGAAATCTGGAGGCGTGCAGACGATCTACGCTGGGTCGACACCGTTTTGCTTGACAAACCGCTCGGCGTCCTCGACGAACAGTGCCAGCAACACGGGTGGGCAGATTCAACGTCCAGAGATCGACTGCACGCCGTACCCGCCTCCAGTCGCGTTGTCGTTCCTAGTGCTCCAACTTGCGCAGCTCCGCGCGCCAGAGCTTATCGAAGTCATTCTCACTAGATTACTACTCGACACAAAGTGAAGGGGGCACAATGGCTACAACTCAAGTTGAAATGATAAATGAGAACTCTGATAGCAAACTTCCCGAATCTTGCCAGGGTTTACTAATCTGCACCACGTGATTCGAATCACCCAGTGATTTTTGATCGAGCTTCATAATGAGGCTGGTAGTTGATATCTCGATATTCTTGTCTCTGATTCGTGCCACACTGGTATGCAACGTGGCCTGCTAGACTCGCGAGGTGCGGCAAGCTGGTGCGCTTTAGCTTCAATTATGACGAGCTGTTCGAGTGTCCGCCAGGGAGCGATCACGGTGATTCGCATCCTCTCGCAAAGACTTCACCGAGCTCAAGGGTTCGCTGGACGGGATTGCTCATCTCAATTCACGGCGTGCTTCCGTCCACGATCTTTTGCAGAAACTGAGCAACCTCCGTGTTTCCTATAGACAGCAAGCAATAAACGGGACAATCATTAGCCCAAAACAAACATTGACATAGACTCCTCACAGTTCAAGCTCAGGTCTCCTTACCGTGCTCTATTGCCAGTTGGATCGGCGTCGCGGGTGATTTTGCCTTTGAAAGAGCGCCGATCGGCGCATTATGCTTCACGAGTACCTGGACGATTTCCAATGTTGTATGCTCACTCCCACTGGCTGCACTAGCTGCTACTGCGAGGTGCAGTGGCTGGAAGCCGCTGCTGTTGAACACTGCTACCGAGTTCTCGCGCTGGATCAGAGTTTCCACAAGCGCGATCGTAGGCACAACCAGTTGCTGATTCGAGGAGCAGTCCACTGCACATTGCACGACAAAATGAAGCAGCGAATTTCCAGTCACAGCGTCGACCTCGTTGACGTCAAAGCCAAATACCACGAATTTGTCGATCGCCGACAGTTTACCATACTTTGCAGCGAGGTGGATCGGGAGCTCCCCATTGGAATCCCGCAGCTTCCCCCTCAGACAGCTCTCCAGCTCTGCTTCGCCGCTTTCACGTGATCTTTGAAGCAGCTTCTCGACCGCAAACACGTTCCCAGCTATGCTCGCAACATGGAGAGGAGACAGCATCTTTGGAGGAAACTGGTGGTGGACACTTTCAGCAGACAACTTGTCAATCAGAAACTCGATCATCGCGTTCCCGTCCTCGCCATCCCCTTGGTCTCCAGAGCTGGTGTTCCCCATGGCTTCGTGAAGCAACCCGCAGCCGTGGGCGTCAACTTGGTCCAGCAATATCCGCTGATGGACCGCAGCGAGGCCTTCATCGCTGGCTCTCTTTCTAGTTTTCGCGTTCAGTAAAAGCTGAATACAGTCGATTTTCCCAGAAATGATAGCATCGAAGAACGACGTCCGGCCGTCAGCGTCCTGCTTATCAACAGCTACTGCTGAGCTGCTGGTCTGTTGAAGCATCCTCTGGACAATGATAGTGTTCCCAGCTCGGCACGCATCGTGCAATGGTGTCCTCAGGTCCTTTTCGCCCTGCTGGTCCACTCTTGCGCCAATGTTGATCAGCGCCTTCGCCGGCAGCACGTGTCCAAACACTGCTGCATCATGGAGCGGACTCCGGCCGTCGTCGTCGGTCATGTTCACAAGCATTCCTGGCATTAGCACAGCCGACTGATTGAGCCAATTGCGGATGTGGAAGCCTCGCCGCACCGCTTCGTGCGCTGCACTTCGCCGCTTTGCGCCGAACGGGTGGCTCGGGTTCGCTGCTCTGCACTCGGAGAGCAGCAAGCCGAGGATAGTCAAGTTACCCATCGCGTACTCGAGCGCGCTCTTCCCAGAATTGTTCACGTAGTGGACATCCAGGAACTCTCCGTCTTCACCACCAGACTCTTGGTGTATCAGATACTTGATCATTGCAACACTTGCCGACCGACACATCAGCATCAGCAGCGAGTCGCCGTCGTCTGCTTTGTCGGTTGAATTGATCGACACCCCAAATTCTTCAACAAGGAACCGGGTTTTCCTGACATTGCCCGCTTTGCAAGCGTTCACTAGCTCCATTTCAAGCTGTGGGTGCAGTTGTTGTGTGCGCTTGGCAGTACGCATCGCAGAGTTCACGAGTGCCTTGCTCGACCCGTCCCGGTCTTCCAGCTCTTGCGAGCTCCCCCGTGTAATCAAAGACGAGCTGTTGATGTTACTCGAAGATGCGGATGAGACACTGTCGAGCCACTTGCGCTGGACCTCGAGGAAACAAGATTCTTGACCCTGGAGTAATGCGATGCGCCACGCTGTTCGGCCCTGGGCGTCGGCGATTGTGACGTCTGCGCCATACTCCAGCAGTAGCCTCACTGCCTGCAGGTTGCCCAGCTGTGCAGCGAGGTGCAACGCAGTGAAGCCGACAAAGTCCTGCTCGTTCATCTTGACCTGCGGTATCTTGGTGAGGATCGTCGTCACAGTCGCGAGGATTTGCTCCTGACGCTCGCTCGCCTCTCTTGGGTCTTCGTATTCCACTTGCCCGTACAGCAGCGCTTCGTGCAGAATTGTGCGCTTTGTCCACGAATCGACCTCTTTGCCAGTGAAAATGCGCGGAAACAGCAGCAGCAGCTTGGCAATTATGGAGCCCATGCCATGCCGAGCAGCATCAAGCAGCAACGAGCGCTCGCGTCCGGACGGTTTGTGGATCCTCCTGTGAGCCTGAGAAGTCGATGCAAACTCTCCAAACAGGGAGGACGTGGTCGCGAGCAGGTACGCTGCGATCTTCTCGTGGCGGTGCATGGTCGCGAGCTCCAGTGGGAATTCCCCCTTGCTATTGAGCGCATATAGCATACCGGGTGTGCTACTAGGCAGGATCTTTGGTACAACGTGCGTGATGGTCTCGAAATGGCCGTGCTTTGCAGCCAAGTGAACAATGTTGTTCTTCGTTGTAAGGTTCACAGTCGTGATATCCGCTGGCTGGTCGTCCACAGCACCGTAGCCATCGAGCAGGTCTATCACCGTGGAGATGTTACCCCGGCGCGTCTGGATCAATAGATCCGCTTCCTGGACCAATCGCTCAATCTGAACAGCTTTTCTAGCGAGGAAGCCTCGTACGATCCGTGTGATGTGAATCGCACAGCGCCACGCACACTCATGAGAATGGAAAACGCGCTGGTAGCGCATGTACTGCCGTCTCAGGAAGCCTCGCACCACTCGATGGATGCTCAATGCGCACGCTATTCGGATCGAGAGCTCTTCCTGGATACGCAGTCGAGTCACTCGCGCTCGATAAAAATATCCGCGAGTGAGCTTCTGGATCTGGATCGCTGCTTTGTGGCACTGCTCGTCACGATGCCTGCGGTGTTGCAGATTCCGTGCCTTCTCTGCGTGAGCTCGCTGGAACGCCCACTGTATACGCTGTGCTGATAGGAATTGCTGACGTTGGCGAATCCGCCGCACCCTCTGGCGAGCCTGGTAGCCTTGAAACAGTCGCACCGTGAGAACCGCTAGTGCTCGCTGTTGCTGTTCTATCAGTCTCGATCTAAGCTTCCGAGTACAGGAGACCGCCATGCAGGCGCGCCACGTACGTTGAATCCGCTTTACGTAGCCATGGAGCTGCTCGAAACGGCAAATCGCGCGCTCTTTCGCGGCGCATTTTCGTGCACAGTACCTTCGAAACTGGGACTGGATCTTGCTCGCCGCCTCGCTGTAAGCCACCAGCACCCGTGCGCGCCGGTCTTTCTCGCCGGTGATGATCGCTGTGCCCTTTGTGACTTTGACGAGGTTCACGCGGATGCGCTTGCGGATCTGGAGCTTGGTCTTCATCTCGCGGAACTTCTTTCGGAGCAGGTACCCGCGGTAGGTGCGCTGCACGGCCAGCGCGGCGCTCTGCTCTCTTGCGAAGCGCTCGCGGCGCTTGTCCTGTAGTCTCGACATGAAGAACGCCTTCTCCGTGGCCAGTGCGAGCGCCTGCTTGTCGTTTATACGGCGCTTGCGGTCGCGATCGCCCTCGAGCGGTGCGTTTGTGTATGCGAAGGCCTCGCTCACGCTGTACATGAATGGTCGCTCGAGCTCGCGCGAGTGGGACGACGAGTCCTTTGAAGACGCCAGGGCTTTCTCAGCCCACGCGACCACCGCGGGGTTCACCGGTCCATTGTGCGGCTTGCTGCATGAAGTTGAACTCTGGCCTTTGGTGCTGGGATGACTGTTGCTATCGCTGCTGCCATTGTTGCTGCTCTGGTGCTGGGCGGTGAGCCTTGGGATCGGCTTGACGGTCGTGACGATCGACACGACGTCGCTGTACGTGCAGCGCCGCGTCCCAAAGTACAGACACGGCGTGAGCCCCATCGGCTGGTTCACCGTCACGATCCGCTCGTGGCGCACTTGCTCCTATGTTGGCAGCATCAGTGATACACATGCGCACACATAAGTTAGCATCTCGCCGTAATATGTTGACGGAGCCAGGAACGGTGCTCACCTGGAATCGAAGCCACTCGTCCTTCTCGAGGATGATCCGCGGACCGTCGGCTAGCTGCTGCTCACCAAACATTGTCAGCTGCTCTACTCTATTGTTACTCTTCACACACAGACTTTCATGCAGAAGCCGCCGTCATAACGTTCTTGCTTCCGGTCTCTATTCTGTACAAATTGGTCGAGGCATACTGCTGCAAGTCCATCGTGGCGCCAAAGGGGCGGACCCTAAGTCATGTGTGACTTTTCGAGTCAAGTCCGCGCCTCTAAAGAGCGTTTCAGGCTGAAAGCAGTTAGCCCTCCTCCCACTTCCGATTGTTGGCCAGCTAGCCGCCTTCTTCGTGATGTTTTCAAACTAAATTGACTTGGAACACAGTGCAGATGGTAATGGCGATGGTGGAGCCACCGCAGGACGTCGACATCTTTGCGAATTTCTCAGAGCGAGAGAGTGAGGGCGAGGCAGCACACACGGCAGCGTCTGAAGCAATCGACAGCCACGCAGACGAATCTCCCAGAGTCTCGACGCTGAAGCCGAGTGCTATTGATACAGACGAAGAAGATGGAACCAAAGCTCTGGCGGACCGTGAACCTGCTTGTAGAGACCATCACGACGCTGAAGCTGAGGCTGAGGAACACTGCGATCCGCTCGAGACGTCGCTGCAGAGGATACTGCAGGCGCAGTGCTTCTCAGGATTCGATGGCAAGTCCACCACGTACCTGTACACGACGCAGCTCACGCACTCGAACGTCGTGTCGACCGTCGTGACCTCCTGCCCGTTCAACTTGAAGCGAAGGCAGAACTTCTTGCTCTCGCTGAATAACAACAATGGCTATAGCGATCCTAGCAAGTTTGTGGAGAGGAAGAAGCAGCTTGGAGGCAGTAGGAATCAGGACCTGCACTCCACGCACGTGTACAGCCAGCCGTGCAACCCAAAGAAGGTTCGCAATCAGCAGAAGGGCAAGTACCAGGCGCAGCTACCAGCTTTCCGACGCAGTCTGCCGTCGCTGCCGATCCAAGTGAACCGACTGAACCAAGAACTGATCCAGGTGCCGGCTGTAATCTGTATGTGAGCTCGCTATGACCAATCCTATCCTAACTAAATGTGTATATGCTTGGCGAACACTTTGTCTAGGAACGCGACAAATTCATGGCGCAGCTGCACAAGGAGCGTGCGGAGAAGAACCTGCTTGAGAACTGGGCGGTGACGAAGATCCAGGCGTACTATCGAGGGTACCGCGGGCGCCCGCGTATCGTCACGTACCAGATCCGCCAGCAACTCAACAGTCTGCGAGCGATCCGTCTTGATGTATGTACGCAAGCCATTGCCACTGCTGTGCAGACTTTTGTACTTGGTATTGAGTTACTAACACTTGTAAAACTGTGGATTGCATGAGCAGCTCTCTGACATGCACGAGAGTCTGAAGAAAGCAGAGGAGTCCGCTGGTACAGTGGACAATAACCCAGGGTCTCAGCAAGTCTCTCCGTGGCGGAAGGACGTCAGCGAACGAGCTGGCAAGAAGCACGACGTGCGGACGCGCAAAGAGCGGATCTACAGCGCAGCGACGCTCATCCAGGTGGTTACTATGTCTGCAAACATCGATTTTGCCTCGACCCTACCGGCCCTCGGTACTCTGAGCTGATCAAACGCTGACTTGAAATTGTACAACTTGAGGTAGGTTTGTGTCAAGCGCTTTCTCGCGCGCTTCGGGTATGTGCACCTGATAGCACGGCATTACGACGAAGCGCGACTCAAAGCTATCGTTCGAGTCCAGGTGAATTGCATACCCCTTCTCTATGATAGCGTCTTAGGCCAAAACCGGTGGACTGGATTCGCGAATGATAACCTCATGCTCCGTCTCCCACTAGAGTGTCTACAGAGGCTTCCGACTGCGCAACCGGATCCACCGCGTCGTCGCAAAGCTCCAGCTGCAGGCCGTGCTTCAGATCCAGAGCCTGATCCGCGGCATCCAGGCACGCGAGCGCGCGTGCATCCTGCGTTTTGAGCAGAAGTCCGAGCGACGGAGACTCGCGGCTGAGCCGCTGCAATTCACACTACCGAGTCGCACTCGCCCCGTGGCAGCAACGAGTTCGCTGTGACCGCTCTATGAGCACCGCAAGACGCGCACGAAGCTCGAATTCAAGAGTGTCAAGTGGGAAGAAGAACAGATGTACCTGCGCATCCATGTACGTCGGCATCGTAGGAAGAATGATCTGGACTCTAGCGTTACTGGAGTGATGCTTTTGGCTTGACACTCATTCTTTCGCCGTCTGTGGCTCTTGTAGAAAGTAGTCGTGAAGCTCTGTATCAACCAGAGCATCCTACACCGCCGGCTTCTCGCCGAAGCGCTCTCGACCCCGAAAAAGCGCAAGTCACGGGCGTCCTCGGCGCAGAAGAGTGCGCGATCGGACGGGAAACAGCCACGAAATGGCAGTGCGCGAGGTCTCAGGATCCGCTCGTCGTCTTCACGGAAACGAGAGCTGGCGCAAGTCTCGTCCTCGTCCTCGTCCCCTTCTTCCACCCTGGGGACGCCTCCAACGACTCCGGGCTCGCCTCATCGACTGAGCACTAGTAGGACACCATCGCCGCATGTGCTGTCTGGATAACACCGTCAAGTTCCCAGTCTCGTCCTCAAAAACCAAGAGGATACCACAGAACAGCAACGCCAGTTATGCTACTGTAACATTGAAGATGACGTGCAAGTTGTACTGGGTGGAAGCCTTTCCGTGCATCCCCAGTTTGTTGGAGAAAACGGAAAATAAGCCTTGAGCTGATGTTGCAGATGTTGCCGGACAAGGCTCAGCTTCATATACCGAAGACGACCCCGACTCAGGCAGTCAGCCCAGCTATACTCTCGGAGGACGTGGCCATGGTTTATGTTTGCTGAAAGTGAAGCCGAGGCGAGGGCAGCGAGCGCGCGGGAATTCCACCCACCGACTGACAGAGAAACAGGGAGAGCAGGGTGATGACCCAGTCCAGATGAACGTGACGAGCGCGACTCAGAAAATGCTATGCGAGCCTCACAGGAACCATCTGACGAGGACAGATGCCGCCACGTCACTCGGAATGGAAATCATTTGAGGGAAAGAATGAAATACCAGATGGTGGTCTGACAAATAGAGAGAGGTGGAGTGGCTGTACAGTATTCCAGTGCCGCGTCACGTCGTGTTGGTCTCCAATTCCATGGAAGGAAAATGCGAATGCGATGCAACTCGGCGGCACTCACTCTGTGCCTCTTGGCTCTGTCTTTGGCGCCTTTCGCACCAAATGTCACCGAACTGGCTTCACGCAAGTGATCCCTCAACCAACAACTCATGTGAAGAAACCACCCACTGACCAGCGTTTTGCACATCAAAGAGACGGCGCGCGCTCGTATTCGCCGAACGAGGAGCGCTGGCTGACTCCACGCTCTGGCGAGCCCCACGCGAAACCATCACTCAGACGTGTGTTTCTTGGAAAGCCAAGAGCCAACATCGTCGTGCAATTGTGAGATGCAACCCAACGGATGATGATTGGTTGGTTGGTGGATAAAGTGTACCCATTCCGATGCATTTTACGCTTCAATGCATCGTGAAGCGGATGATTGTTTCGAGCCTGGGGTGAACTGAACACAGCATGGATATTGTGACTCATTATAGTGTACCACCCACCTTTCGTCTCAAAAAGCGTTGGGTTCACACCTCCCGACAATGCGGTATATAAAGCTCTATATGTTTTGCGGCGGGTTGGGGAAAATGAATGAGTGAAGGTTGGTAGAAACAGCAGGGGGAAAAGCTGATCCAGCCAGCAAGCAATAAACAAAGTAACGAACGCTACTGTAAATTGATGCGCGTGCGTCGTTGGCCCAAAGCGGTTTTCTTTCCACTCTCTCTCTCTCTCTATCTATCTGTCTCTCTCTTTCTCTTTCGAGCCTCCAGGCTTCCCACGCTCCTGTCTCTTGCTCTCTCTCCACTGAGCTCTTCTTACACCGCACTCAGCTCCAGGCACTTCATTCTGCAATTTGCGGCCTTCTCCTCAAGAAGCCTCCAGCCTCAAGCCTCCAGCCTCCCACGAGCCCCAACCAAGCTCGTCTCTAGGTCCGTCCGTACCTACAAAACTCCGTCACCAATCTATCTACCATGGGCAACGTCTGTGCCGGTGCTGCCGTTGGCAAGAGCGTCAACACGCCGCGTGACCCTGCGGACAAGGAGCTCGAGGAGGTCGAGATGCGCGAGACCAAGATCCCGGACTTTGACGCATTCTTCGAGCAGGCCGCTGAGCCGCTGAACAAGATGGTCGAGATCCACAACAGCATCGCGCAGAGCGAGGAGAACCTGCAGGCTGCTGCCGCCGCGATCCAGGGCGAAGCGCAAGTGCGCCTCACGGTCACCCCCAGCGGACGCGTGGACCTGGACTTCTGGAAGTTCGACGACAAGGATAATGAGTACGTGTTCACGCAGGCGGAAGTTGAAGCCGCGGTCAACGACAATCAGGCGCTGCGCGACGCGTACGAGCGCACGGACCATGCGATCAGCGCTCTCAACTCGGCAGTCGAGCAGCCGACGAACCTGGCCCAGACGCAGTTCATCGAGAAACGCGGCCGCCTCTTCATCGAGCGCAAGGGCAACCAGGATGCGTTCATCCGCGACGTCAACATCGCGACCTTCTCGCTGCGCAAGCAACTGGCACTCGCTGCGGGCGTCAACGGACTCAAGGAAGGCGTGGTGATCTTCGTCAAGGAGCTCGCCAAGGTGCAGGAGCTGGGTCCACTCAGCGCGGACACGGATGAGAACGGCTCGATTGTCGTCATGTGCGGGGACCAGGAGCTGGATCTCCGGAAGCTGAACAATCTCTCCAAGCCAGCCCAGCAGCTGCGCGATGCGCTAGTGGAGCTGCTCGAGAATGTTCAGACCGCTGCGACCTCCGTGCCGGAACTCGCGGAGCAGAGCGCTGCATTCGCGGAGGAGGCGCAGACGTTCTCTGGGAAAGTGGGTGACGCGGTTTCGAACTCGGACCTCGGGCTGGGCGACAAGGCGAAAGCCATGCACGCGACGTCGGTGAACACCAAGGCGCTCGCGAGCGCGCCAAAGATCGCCAAGGCGACGACGATGATTATCAAGTACGCGGGCACAGAGCTGAAGCAGGCGATGAACATCCCACTGGGTGGCTAGGATATTTGGAGCTGAGTAGAGTAAAGCGGAATATTCGTGTGCGTGTAGACCTGAAGAGAGAGAGAGCGTGAGGTACTAGTATATAAGACTGAGTGGAGCACCGGCAGCAGCAATCATGGAAGAAGAATGGCGAAAGAAGCCCTTCTTTCCCGTTTGAGATATAATATAAAGAAACAAGACCAGATTGCGAATAGTTTGCTTGTGAAGTTGAGAACAAGTTGAGAGCATTGCGCGTTGAGCAAGTGAATGGCATGCAGCTGAACCTCCATGTCGCCAATAGAGGAATGTTGTAGTCGTTGCCGATGTAACTTTGGCACGGAGGCTGTTTGAGCACGCGGTGTCGCCGTTGCTGTTGTTGGCAAAGCAAGGCAACATCCAACATTTAGCATCGCTTTGTCCACAATCGTCCACACTACTCCATCCAGTCTTTAGATTTTTAGATGCATCCGAATGGCTGTGCGGATTTGTCCTATTTCAGCACGCTTCAAATTCGAAAGTTCCTAATATATGCTCCAAAGACCAAAAAGCTCCTAATTTGAGTGAATGTCGACTTTCACCAGATGTCTGTCACCTTCTTCACACTTTTCACTTCAAATGGTGATGCGAGCAAAGAGGAAGCGGTTACGATGGAAACGGCGGTCCTTAGGTCGAATGAGGAGGTCCGCTGTGAATGGAGTGCGCAAACACGCGGACACGCAGAGCGAACCGCCACCACCCACGCGCCGCTGCCGCCGCGTCGAATGAGCGAGCGAGCGCACAAAGGAAAAATAAAAACGATCGCCTTCGCATCACTTGACGCACTCAACACGCGTTGCTTGCTCTCCACCCACACAGCCAGCCAACGACAGCGCGCAAGAGGAGGTGCGTGAGATAGCAGTCGGTCACCAACCATGCTATGCTCCCTTGCGCGTGTTGCAGGCAGACGTATCCACCTCTTCTCTTCTCTTGTGCTGATGGAGTGACGGAAGCCCACGGCTCTTGTTTGTCTGTCTGTTTGTCGGTAGTTCTTGAGAAATTTTAGAGCATGCGATGCCGAGTGAACCCCAAACCGAGCGCACAGAATGGCGGTAGTAGCTTCGCAACAGCAGCAGCAGCGGCGGCGTCGCGCCTGCCAGACGTGCTCCCGGAAGACCGGAGCATGTCGCTGCGCGCGCCACCACCGCGTTCGAGCGGAGCGCCCGTAGCTCCCGCATCACCCAAGCCGCTCTTCAGCTCGTTCAATCAAGCGAATGCACAAACGAGAAGGCTAATTGCTCACTTTGATACAGACATCGAGCGGTAGAGAGTACTGGCAAGAAATCTCATAAAGATATTCTCTGGTTGAATGCAGGACACTCGACCTGCGCGACAAGAAGAAGCTGCGCTGCATTTGGCTCGCGCCTGACGAAGGTATGATAGCTAGAAACTGCGCGAGCGTCGTGTCTGTAGATGTCAAGTAGTGCTCAGCTTTATCAATCCATTGGACTCACGGTTGTGTTGATGCAGGAGACCAACAGATCGTTCGCCCTCCGCCACTCGATGGGATCCACTACTCGTACATCGCGGTAGGTGCCGTCACCGTAGTGGGCTTCCTATCTTGTTTGTGCGTTCATGTACAGAGTTTTTGCTGAACGTGTTTGTTGTTTTTGTGCTCTTACACACTCGTAGACGTCGCGATTCGGTCAAGACGTGCTCGCAAAGATCAAGCGAATGGACGCGCTGTCGGTCAATCTGGAGAAGAACGGCCGCTTCATGGACGCAGTGCACACCTACGAGCAGTCCTGTAAGATGCTGGTACGATCTCTTTTCTCGTGTGTGCGGTTTGGACTTCTCGGCACATGATGTTGGATATGCGTTGCTTTGCTGACGGGTTCTTGGGGTATACGATGATGGTGCTTTGGCTGAAATTGCGCAGAATCGGTGCATCCAAAAGCGATCCGAGTCGCAAGACGTGACAGTCGAGGAGATCAAGTGGCTTCGCATCGACTATGAGATTCGGTGCGTCCAGCTCGTCGCGCTCTGCATGCTTGGAGCCCGGAAGTCCGATGCGCAAGCAGACAACACACCATTCCTGGTACGTTCTGTGATTGTTTTGGTGTCATGTATCTAGGTTTTGCGTTGCTTACTTGTGAAATACGACACCTATTGTTTGTGTGTGAATGCACACACAGCTGTTGAAGAAAGCAGAAGAGCTCACTGCTCGAGACGGGCTGCACTACTGTAAGAAGCATGTCCAGCGTGCAGCAGTCTACCAGAACATCGCGAACCACTACAAGAAGCAGAAGAAGTACCAAGCAGCGCTCCAGGCTGCCGAGAAGGCTATCCGTATCAACGAGAAGCTGCCAGTGCGGGATCGGCTGCCGATCTCGTATTTCCTGAAAGCCTATCTCCACGGACTGTTGAATGATCCGAGCAATGCGGGTTTGATGTACACCGAGTGTCTCAATCTCTCTGACGCGCAGCAACCTGCAAAGAACGTAACCTCGCACAGCGGCACTGTCTCTGGCCGTGAAGACGAGCAAATCGCGTTAGAGACGTTCAGTATCTTGAAAGCGGCGACGTTGCACAACATGGCGATCGAGTGGGCGAATTTACACATGCCCGACCAATGTCGAGACGCGCTCGCGAACGCGATGGAAGTTGGCGTCAACTGTCTCCCGCAGACCCATCCAGTGGTGTTGCGGATCCTGGATACGTACAAAGTCATGCGCCAGAATTTTTTGTTCAAGGGTGAACCGCCGAGCGAGACGAAGCTTACTCTAACCCACCCGAGCCCACTGCCGTCGTTTATGGGCACTGACGGTGTCATGCTCCAGAAGCCACTGCCACCGAAATCGCCAAAGTTTGTTGGAGAAGACCAAATTACAGACAAGAGGAGCCCGCGAGTCAACAGAATCCAGCGAAGTGTAGCCGAAGCACACCCATCGCAACAGCGAATCAGTCCTCAGGATCCACCAACTCAGAGCGCAGAAAATCCTGCCATCGGGCTCCGCGAATCCCCTCGGAAGAGATCAGCAAAGCGTCCGATGGCCACACCTGAGCTGCCGACTGATCTGATTGGCAGACCGCTGTCGCCAGGTGCCGCGCGAACATCATACGTGGTTGCAATGCCTGAAGATGGATATGCGCACGCGCTTGGGTCCAAGTACAATCCGCACAAAGAGCACGCCGTCGCAGAGGCGCAAGCGTTTGTTGCAAGAAAGAAAGCGGCATCGCGGATACAGGTGTGGCTTTGGTGCAACCGCGGTATTGATTTGTTAGTTAGTGCGTCACTGAATCTCTTTGATTCTTTGTATTCTTGTGCAGAAATTATGGCGATCTGCGCTTGCCAATCATCGTGCACAACAGCAGTAGCAAGTAGCAGCATCCGTTCATATCCAGAGCATAGTGCGCATGCACCATGAGCGAGCAAAATTCAACCAGACGCTTGAAGGAGCCAAGCAGATTCAAGCGCTGTGGCGAGGGTCGCTGGTTCGAGTGCGGTGCGCAAATCAACTTCAGTCATCT
Organism: Globisporangium paroecandrum; assembly: GCA_023333955.1. Lineage (NCBI taxonomy): Eukaryota > Oomycota > Peronosporomycetes > Pythiales > Pythiaceae > Globisporangium > Globisporangium paroecandrum. The sequence continues at coordinate 25,573 of JAASFU010000012.1, forward strand.
ATACAGATACAGAGCGCGTGGAGAGGGATGAATACGCGGAAAGATTTTGCGGTCAAAAGAACGAAAGCACTTCTGATACAAGCGGTTATGCGTGGCTTTCTAGCAAGGGCGTCGATCGCGAATCAGCAAACTTCCGCGATAGCAATACAGTCCCATGTTCGACGCCGCATCAATGAAAATGCACTGAAGAAAACGACCTCGGCGGCTGCAACGATCAACCGTGGTTTCCGCGGTATGCGAGATCGCAAGAAGGCTATCGCAGAGCGTGAGCTAGTAACGGCAAGGAAACGCGACATCGAGGCTGTGATGGGCGATTTATTGGCGATGGTCGAAGCGTTAGCAGAAGTGATGGCAGATATCTCTAAGCCTGAGCAAACGACTGACTTGGTGGATGATCAAGAGAGTGCGGACGACCCATATGCCAACGACTCAACCGACTCAGCTCTTCCTGCTGAAGTTGCTGACGAGTCTGCGACAGAATTGCTTGATGAAGCTTCCGATGTATGCTTCTCTCGAGATCCTGGAGACGAAGCTCTCGCACCCGGATCACCATTTTCGGATGAAGCGGATGCTGAAGTTGCTCATGAGTCATCCTGTGACGACAGCGTTCCTGTACAGGCAGAGGAATTTGTGACCATCATTCCAGCATCAGTGGAAGAAGAATACAATACTTTTAATCCGAAGACATTCGTCGAAAGATATCAAATAGTCCGCTCAGACTCAAATGAGGCGCTGCTCGGTGTCATTCTCTCGAGCATGGTGTCTGAAAACGTACAGAATGTCATTCAAGCAACCATCGAGGACGAAACTTCAGCCCAGCTCGAAACAAAACTGACAATGATGTCAGACCACACCAGAATATTCAACGATAACGCCTCACATCTGCTTCCTCGAAAAATAAGCGCGTCGGGGTCTGTGTCTGTGTGCAGCGATGTGGGTGCTTCAACGGAGGAAGACTTTGGTGCAGCCGCTCCGGTGACGGAGGACGAGTTGGAGAAAGAAGAAGCGGAGCTGCCGGTGTCGGTGTCGGTGTCGGTGCTGGTGCCGGTGCCGGCGCCGGTCTCCGAGTCTGCTGCCGCTGCTGCTGCCGCCACCGCCGCCGAGGTTGACGAGGTTGACGAGGTTGACGAGAAGGAGTCGAGTGCCGAGGTTCCTGTCGAGGTTTCTGCCGAGGTGTCTGCTGCGCTGAGTACTGCGTTGGAGGAGGTGGAGACGAGCGCCGCTGTGGCTGCCGCGGTGGTCGCCGCCGTGGCTGCAGTGGAGTCTGAATCGAACGCCGAGGCCGAGGCTGAACCGGATGCTGTGGTTGTGACCGTGGCTGAGGCTGAGCCGGAGGCTTCTCCTGTCACCGCTGCTCCTGTTGTGGAAGCGGAAAGTAGTGCCGACGCTGCGGTGTGTGCGGACGTGGAGAGTGTCGTGGCGGACCTGGTGTCGGACGTGGTGAGTGCGTCGAGAGCGGAATCGTGTTCGAGTGATGTCGTGTACGTGGTTTCCGGAGCTCATCTAGTCGATGAATTAGATTTGGAGAATAGATGGAACAGTGCTGATGACGTTTGGCAACCGCCTGCAATTGCGTTTGAACGATCGCGTGGACCGCCAAGCGGAGCGAATTACGTTGGATACGACGGTGAAGGCATCAGCCCGTCGAACATTGAGAAACTGAATTTGTTCTCTCGCGCAACCCCTTCTTGGGAGGACCGTGTATCCCATTGGAGCCCGGTAGAGTCTTCATGGCTTGCGAGTGCGAGAAAGTCAGAGGAAAGAAGCCCGAGTAATGCGATCACCGGAAGTTCTACCACCAGTACCATGAAAACATTGCGAAGTACGGTGATGGGGCGTCGGCGGAGCATGAGTGAAGACTACTTGTTTGAGCTCATTGCTCAGTGCGACGGCGGCCTCGAGGACCTCGAAGACGGTCTATCGGAGGTGTGCGCTTCCGTATTCCCAGACGAAGAACTCCGCGAAACGAACTTGCCAGGCAGCCAAAGCCAACCCACCGACTGGGTGTCAGGGAGCTACGGCTTTGGGAAGAGCTCTCGGGATGATATGAACTCTACTGGGTCTCCTGTCCACGGTGGGGATGAGCAGGGCAGCAGCAACCCACCAAGGAAATCGGACGATCAGAGTACGACCGGCCTGGCAAGCGTGTTGGACGGACAAGCACTTACCGCAGATAAAGAAACGGAAAGGAGTGAAGAGCTCGCAACGAATGATGACAGCTGTGCGAAGACTGAAGAAGATCGCGAATTGCCAGCGCTAGGGCTGGAGATCGGATGGAATCCTCTCAACCAAGATCGCTTCAAGGTCATCCGCAACGTAGTCTCTTTGTATGTGTATATTACGCTACAGTACGCAGTGCTCGAAGCCTCGAGCCGCTTCGAGGAAGAAGAGCATAGTTGAATTTCACGAAATGGAACCAGATGCTGGTGAATACAGCCATGCGTCCTCTGGTTTAGGTCCCCTTTCCCATCGAATGTACGAGCCCGCCATATAACCATCGTGATTGGGCGGGGTTGTTCTCAAGGTGCACTCGGTGAACGAAGGGTAGGAACTGACGCTCTAGCATCGTGTACTTTGGGAATGACAGCCACGTTTGCCTATTCGTTCTTTATAGTGCAGTTCTTCTGTACATCAAAGGATGATCGTCACTCGGGGTGTCTTCAGGTCACTTGAAGTGCAAGAAGCAACTCAAGCCAAATGACTCGAGCAACAACTTGCCGACCTTTTCTCCCTAGGGGTAGGAACCTATTTTCCAGTTCCAATACCAAATAATGTTCGAGTGCGAAGTGGGCAGAGTTTGCCTCCAAGACGACCAACGAACTTGAAAAATGTGTGGGCCACAAAACAACAAAGAAAGGGGTTTGAGAACGCCCTCGTGAGGATACAGAACGGTCTTTAGTTTAATGGAGCAGTCGTGAAATCTCTTAGCAGGCAGCATAGTCAAGTCACATCGATTCCAGGACACTCGGGCTGTGAGCCACAGCTCCACACTCCCTCAAAGCCCAATACTTGTACAAGAAGCAACACACTGGGAAATCGTTGGATTGTTTACATCCGCAATGACGCCTTGAGGCGTAGATACTACAGGCTCACCAGGTCACGTCAGTGTCAGCAACAGGGAAATGCAATGCAATGCAACTCAATGGCAATGCAATGGAAACCAACCATTTGCCTCTAAGATTAATCATCTCAGATCGAGAGCTTCTCGTTTAACCAGGTCTCCTTTAACAAAGTCTTCTTTAACAAGGTCTTGTTTAGAAGATTGTTCGATCAGACAGTAAGTAAACAAAGCATTTTTTATGTTTCAGGAAGCGCACTTATATGAATCAAAAGAGTACTGTCCCCCTTTGGACAACAAAATCGATTCAATCGGGTGGGGACAATTCAAGCAAAACTGCAAAAGCGCATACAGGCGTGCGAGTGAAGCAAACGATCCGCCCACGCTCTCTCTGTAGCAGTCGCCATGTCGTCCCCGGAAGCGCAGTCCGGCAGTAGCAGCAGCGAAGACGAGTTCGACTTTGGCGCGACGTCCACGAAAGCGTCCGAGAGCACTGCGTCCGCCAAGGCCGAGCCGAAGAGCGAGCCCGCCACGGCGACCAAGCCCAGTGACCACTCGAAGCTCTTCAGCGACGACGAAGACGAAGAGGAAGACGATAACGAGGGTGACGATGGAGACAACAAAGCGGCGAAGGCGGAGAAGGGCTCGGACGACGGAGGAGACGACGGTCGCAAAGAGAAGGAGATGGAGGACCTCTTTGGCTCGGACTACGACTCGGAGGAGGAAGAGTTCAAGGCTTCGTACGTTATGTGTACTGTATTCTATGCCTAACAGAGTCCGTGACTGTATGGAGCTGACTGGACTGTATGTGTATGTATGTATATGTATATGTGTATATTTGTGTATATGCGCAGCGGCATCAAGGAGTCCCCTGTGCGCGAGGAGAACCGCAGCGCGATGAACGAGATGTTCTCGGAGGACGCGGCGGATCACGGCGGCTCGCACTCGAACGAGATCTGGATCCCGAAGACGCCCAAGGCGCCCAAGTCGGCGTCCTACTTCATCACCAAGATGCCCAACATCCTGCGCCTCGTGCCGGAGGCGTACACGAAGCAGTCGATCGAGGAGGAGATGCGCAATCCGTCGGACGAGACGCTCTACCGCAACTACGTGCGCTGGCGGTACGTGTTTTGTGTATTGTACTGACTGGATTCGGATCTGTGCTGTCTGTTTGTATAGCGAATGTCCAATTGCTAGAGCTGCTCACCTCAACACTCTGTATGCATTTGATTATGGTATGTAGCTACCAGCGTGATGTGAACGGTCACGTGAAGATCGACCCAGACACCGGTCGTCCGCTGCGCGAGTCGAACACGAAGCTGGTGCAGTGGGAAGACGGCTCGCTGACCATGTTTGTCGGCAAGGAGGCGCTCAACCTGACGCGCCAGAAGATCGCGAACTCGTTCCTGTTTGTGAACGAGATGTCGAGCGACAAGCCCGAGTTTGACGACGAGCCTGACGCCACGGGCCAGGAGACTGTGCTCGAGTGCCACGCGCGGCTGCATGAGAAGTTCACGATCCGTCCGATGACAACGTCAAGCAAGTCGCACAAGAGCCTGACGATGTCGATGCGCGCCAAGCACAACAAGGGCGTGCAGAAGATCAAGCAGTACATCTCGGAGCTCGACGGCTACCGCGAGCAGGAGCAGCGCGTGAAGATCACGGACGACCGGCTGCGTCTGCAGAACCGCAAGAAGGCGCGTCAAGGGTATGAGTTTGACCGCGAGCGCTCGGCGCGCATGGACGCGTCGTTCCTGGAGGAAGGCTACGACGGCGTCGAGTACGATGACGATGAGAACGTCGGCGCGATCAAGGAGCAATTCGGCGGACGCGGCGGAGCCCGCAAGTCTACTGCCGCCCAGAAGAAGCCTGCTGCGAGTGCGCAGCGTCGCCCTCCGGCGTCGTCGTCTTACCGCGGCGCGGGCTTTGACGAGTACCGTCGCAACCGCGCGCGCGAGGCGGAGAAGTCCGAGAGCGAGAACGATGACGTGGAAGAGGATCAGGAGGAAGAAGAGGAGGAGGAAATGGTCATCCGCAGCACGAAGAAGAGACGAACAGTCGACGAAGACTCGGATTAACAAAACAGGAGAAGAATCGAGAGGAGAAAAAGGAAGGTACATCTATCTCACTGCATCATGCCACCATTTGGTTTGCATTAATTGCGCTTGTCATGCTATTCTGCTTTTCTGCTAGTCTGCTTGTTTTCCTTTACTTCTGGGTCAAGAAAACGCAGCTATCCATTGTGCCTCTGAACGCGTCCGTGACAGCGGCTTGCATGTCGTCGGTCCACTGCGCATTCGGCGCCGCGTCGCGCCACTTGGAGCGCGTGCGAAGTCCTTTCAGGTAGCGCAGCATCGTGAGGTCGCCTTGCGGCACCGTGACCAGCAACGTGCCCTCCGGCAGCACATTCTCGCGAAGATCCTGGAGGAAAGCGTTGAGAGACTCACAGTGCGCCTGCTGCTTCTTCATCCACTCTTCGTGTCGAAACAGGAAATCGCTCGTGACAATGTGGTCGCTCGGACCGTCGATCTCGAGCCAGCAAATGTCGTCCTCGCTGGTCTTGATCGACTCTTCAACGCTCTGTGTCAGCGACGCCCAGTCCAGGCACTCGTCAACCTTTGAAATCGGAGTCTTGGCGGTACCATCGTCCGAATTCTTGCTCTGGAACTTCTTCGCGTGAACGTACGGACTGCGCGCGTGGGAGCTCAGATCGCCGCTCGAATACAGCTGCCACGGCTTGTCCTGTTTCTCTGGAGCTGCTACAACAGCTGATTTGCCGGCGACGTGCTCGTGTTCACATGAAAATCGTAGTAGCGCCATTTTCTTTGCGCTTTCATCCATTTTGTGGGCAAAAGAGTCAAACGCGCCAACCGGAAACTCGGTCGCAGGGATGCCAAACGATGGACCGTGACGCAGCTTCAAGAGCACCAACTCCATCGCAGAGATCGCGTCTTCCGCCGAGTCGTGGCCCTTCTGCTCCTGCAGCTGGATGTCTTTCTTCAAATACGTCTTTGTCAAATACTTGAGCGATGTGCGGAAAGGGAACCCACGCTGGTGCGGGTACAGGATCGAGCTGTCTGCGATCTTCAAGTGCACAATGCGCAGCGCACGCAGGTCGCTTGTGAGCGAGTGGCCGACCAGAATCGTGTCGTCAAACAAAAACTTCTCGAGCAGCACTTTCTGCACGTCCGCTAGAATGCATTTCTCATCCTGCAGCATCTCGGGCGTGATGCCGCTGAACTCGGTCAGGTAGTTGATGATCGTGCTCTGTGGCTTCACCAGCTGGTCGTACACGATCTTGCTCTGCTCGTCGACCACAGTGATGCGCGTCAACTCCGAGCCGATGTCCGTCTCGCACATTTCGCAATCCAGCGCGTACATCATCACCTTCCTGCCAGTTGCGTCTGTATCCTCCTCTTTTGGACGTGGTTGGGTCTGCACAAAGCGGTCTCGAGTGCACCCGTTCGTGGCGATATCGAGCAGCTTCTGCTCGTCCTCGACAGCGACTGGGTAGTCGTGTTGGATCAGCTCTTGCTCGGATAGCACGTAGTATTCGATATCGTACTGCTCCGAAGCATCTTCGCCACCGCTCACTGCTCTTGACTCTTCTGCCGTGATATCCAAAGCTCCACCATTCTCTGCCAGCTGTTGCTCGCCATCGAGAGTCTGCTTCTGCGCTCCTGGAAGGATGATGGATCCATCCGAATGACGAGGAACGTCCACAACAACAGCCTTGACCAGCGATAAGCGGATCGAGCGCTCCGCCGCTCCATCGCCACGTCGCCTGTTGCTTCCCAAGTGCTCTGGGGTCTTGCGCGCGTAGGTTTTGTCCACAATCGGGTCGGTGTTGAAGTAGTGCATCGACTCGTCCTCGCTCACGAGCACATCGAGCGTGAATGCTTCTTCCTCTTCATCAACAGCGTCAGCAATACTAGCAGCAGCAGCAGCAGCAGCAATTGGAGCAGCCTTGACTTGTTGTCTCCACTTGAGATGCAGCAAATCTCCATCCAGCTCCCACGTGCCACCCAGCGGCTGACTCTTGCGCACAAAAGTGCCCGACGGCAGGATGATCACTTCGTCCATGTACCCGAACGAGTGGCGCATCATAAACGTGAGTTCATGGCCGTAGAAGAGCTCGCCAACTGGCATGTTCCTATGATACAAAACACACACAAATCAGTCAGTCAGTCTAACTTATCCCACACCTACACAGCCGAGAGCTATAATAATAACAACAAGAAAGATACATACTTGGTGTCCACTGGCGGTCTCGGGAACTTGTACAGCAGCTCAGGCAGCGGCATCTCGACGCGCTTGACCTCGTCGCTTTTCGCCAGCACGCAGGGCACACTCGAGCACGCGTCAAAGAACGGCAGCGTCGCGCGATACCGCTGCAGCACCGACGGGTGCACGTTGCCTAGGAGCACGATACACACTTTCGTTGGCAAACTCTTGTTGGGGAACAGAGACTCCATCAGAAACGGACTAACGCTGAGGCTGCTGCGAGCTGGCTTGCTGTCTTCACCACTTGTATCACAATCGTCACTTTTGCTTGTATCGCCAGGTACAACCTGGAGGATGAGGCCCTGGAGGTCCTCCACGTCGAGACGCATCCGCGTGCGCGAGTGCGCCATCCAGTGCGCAAAGTTCAGCAGCACGTTGCTCTGCACAACCTGGCGCGGGTACTTGACGATCAGGTTTTCCTCGTACACTTCGTACTCATGACCGCGTCGACCACCACTGCCGCCACTTGGTGCAATTGCTGGTCCTGCATTCCCATTCGCGTAGCTCTGCTGATGTGATGGAGGAGGACGCGGTCCGTTCGCTCGCGACTGTGACTGAGGATACTGCTGCTGTCCGCTGTGTACTGATGAAGAAGAGTGCTGCTCCTGCATAGTCGAGTGCAAACGCTTTCTCGGATATCGATCGTCGTTTTGCACTGGCGCGGATCTGAGAATGCCTCCTCCATAGGACGCAGGCGGCGGCGTAGGACGAGGCAGCAATCCACTCGCTGCTAGTAGCTGTGGCGTATGTGCTTGTGTGTTAGAGGCGACGCCATTGCCAGCATGGCAGTGGAGATGCTCGGGCGGCGAACCGGACAGGATCGCGCTCTTTGGCGCCACGACTGACGCTGGAACTGCTCGCTCCACGGGCTCGTCCTGCTGCTGCTGTGGTTGCGGCTGTAGCTGCGGAGGCGGGACGTCCTCCACCTCTTCTCCCTCCTCCAGAATCTCGCCGTCTTCCCAGTCTTCGTCCGACGCCATCGCGCTCTTTCTCTACTGCTCTCCGACTGCTTTTCTCGGTTTGGCTCCTGCAATTAATTACACCTGAGCGTTGGCGCCAAATCCCCTCACTCCGTGGGGTGGTCCACAGAAATATGTGTCACTACCCGGTGGTTCTTATTTAGAATGTCCTTATACATGCAGCGGTGTCCAAGTGAGGTTCACAAGCGGAATGTGAATCTCAGTGATGCATGCATGTATTGATTGATCCAGTATGATGGCTGCTTTCGCTGCTGCTGGTTGTATTTTGCTCACTGGTATCTCGCCTTCGTGTACACACTACCCACGACCACATATCCCCACACTCACTAAAACATACGACAACTACATCACCCTCGCATTCAAGAGAACTCCCTCTTCCCACTTTTTCGTTTCTCACTCGCAAATCTCACACGCTGAGCGCCAGCTTGACTCGTGCGCTGCTGTCGTCGCTCGTCACAATCGCAGCGAAGATCTGCTCCAGCTCGCCCAAACGCAGGTTCGGAAGCCGTGGGCGCACTGGAGTCGCAGCTCGCAACCCGCTACCCCCGCTGGATACCAAAGCCGAGGAAGTGTTGTTATTGAAGCCCGAAGCCGTAAGGCTCAGTCCAATGCGATCGTTGGCGATCCTGGACTTGGAAGCCACTGACATAATCGCATCGCTGAAGCTCGATGCTGACTTCACTGCGGGCACTGGAGATGGCTGGATAGCTGCTACTGGTGTCGAAGGTGGACCTAAACACCGAGGCGTCCGTGTGGATCGTGTTGGCGTCACGGCCGCGAAGCTGCACTCCGTGGCCATCGTCGTGATCGTACTGCTGCTGGTCTTGACTTTGATCGGCCATCGCTGCTTCGTTCGTTTTCCTCCAACGCTGATCATGTCGTTCATCACTGGACTCGGTGCGCTCACAGCCAGGTCCTCGCTGCTGGTGGGGCCCTGCGCCTCCGTGCTGGTGGTCGGGGACGGCGCCTGGTACAGGATCATACCGTAGCTCCGCAGTCGCCCGCCCATGCTACTGCGGCGCAGAAAGCTCCCGCTCTGGTGGAAGTGGTGGTCGTGGTCGTGAAGACGGACGCGCTTGGTCTTGCGGCTTGGTTGCTGCAGTTTGTGTGGGAACGAGATGGATTGGCCCATGCTAGAGTGGCTAGCTGGCTGGCTGTAGGAAGTTGACAATGGCGTGCCTTCTAGATGGAGTACGTCCTTGAGGCGTCGGGTTCGCGAATGAAAGGAAGCGTGTGGACTCGTCGTGCGTGACTTGCGTTCCGAGAGACTCGATTTCGAAGCTCGCCTCTCGATGCTAGGGATGCTAGGGATGCTGATGATGGCTTGAACAAAATTTAGATCCGGAGTCAAGAGACGCGAGGGGCAGAACAGGAAGAGAGCACGCCGAAAAAAATAACCAAAACGGCAGAAAGAAACGGATCTCATCTCGACCTCGTGTGAGCTCGCCGCCACAGCTTTTGCTCAACGCAGATCTTCCAGCCAGCAACCAGTACTTGAAGACAACAAACTGAATCAACCGAAAACGACCATTTTCCTCCTCATCCATCACCTTCAGAATTCCTTTCGATGGTTCTCTCATTGTGGTTTGTGGGTCTCTTCCAACACCAGTGTGGCATCAAAGAGCAGTACGCAGTGCAGAGCTGCCTGTGGTTCCGATGGGACATTCTCTCTTTAGCTTTCCGCACTGGCAACTCACGCCCGGCAGCAAGTAGCGAAGTCACCACACATCTCCATCTTAACCTTCAAAAGTGAAGATCATGCGTTCACTTCACTTCAAGCTGACTCTCGTACTTAAGCGCGTTTAAATTCGCACCTAGAAGAACACTCCCAGTTCTCTCTCTCACAATGCATGTTTGAAGAATCGTACTTTATCGAGACTCCACTGTCTCTCACTCTCCTCATTCAGTCCCCCCTCATGAAAAAATCCTTCCCACACAGACACGAAGCAAAAAGCAAACACACAAATCTAAAGCAAAGCAGCTCAACGCGTCGACTGACAGGCAGAGATGGCGGAACCAGATGACCTCTTCACGCTCAAGAACCAGCTCTGGGTGGGCAACTACCAGAACGCGATCAGCGAGGGCGCCATGCTTACGCACGTCCGCGACTCGTTGCGCCACGAGCGCGACGTGTATGTCTTCCGCGCGCACCTGGGGCTCGGCAACTACCAGCAGGTGCTGCAGAGCATCCCGGACGCGGGCAACACGCCGATCGCGCTGAGCGCGATCAAGCTCCTGGCGACCTTCCTGAGCGGCAGCGGTGACGCCGAGATGATCGAGCTCACGCTCAAGGAGTGGCTCGCGGACCCGACGAGCGGCGAGAACCCACACCTGCTGCTCGTCGCCGGCATGATCTTCTCGCGCGCGGCCAAGTACTCGGACGCGCTCTCGGCGCTCACAAAGGGCGGCTCGCTCGAGCACATGTTATATATCGTTCACCTGTACCTGCAGATGGACCGCATCGACTTGGCGCAGAAACAGGTCCAGGAGATGCGCAAGATCGAAGAAGACTCGACGCTCACCCAGCTCGCGCAGGCGTGGTGCTTGACACTGCGCGGCGGCGACAAGGCGGACGAAGCGACGCTGCACTTTCAGGAGCTCTCGGACCGCTTCGGCGCGACGCCGCTGCTGCTCAACGGCGCGGCAGTCGCGTTCATGGCACTCAAGAACTTCATCGAGGCCGAGCGCCTGCTCGCGGAGGCGCTGCAGAAGGACGTCGCAAACGAAGACACGCTGATCAACCTGGTGACCGTGAGCGCGCACTTAAACAAGCCGTACACGCAGTACCTGGCGCAGCTGGAGCAAGTGGCGCCGTCGAACGCGTGGCTCGCAAATTACATCCGCATGGACCAGGAATTCTCCATGACGGCGGCCAACTTTGCGTAAAGAAAGAGAGCAGTGGCGATGGGTTGTTCTGGTGGTTTAAAGATCAGTCGAGAGTTGTTAGAAAAAAGCAACACAAACAATATCAAGGCTGCATGCATGCGTGAGAGAATATGGGCATTTGATCTTACTTATTATGGGTGCATTTGTATTTTGTTTAATGCGCCTGTTGGGTGCTCGCTCAAAAAGACAATCTCCAGCATTCTCGTCCACGTGCGCGCATGCTGGTATTGCTGTTGTTGTATGAGTTCATGCCGCTGTTGCTTGTTGATGATGGTGGTGTCATTGTTGCTGTGGTGGGCTGTGTACGTTGTAGATGTGCTGCTGTTGATAGCGGTGCTGCTGAGATGAACTCTTTTGGGTGCTTGCCTAGCGGGTGAGCTCCTTGTTCATGAACTTTCGCTTGGCAAAGAACATCCACCACTTGCTTCGCGTGCCGTCGGCAAACACTTCGTCGGGGAGGCGCATGGCGATCGCTTCACGGAGCTGCTTGAAATATGCGCGGATGGTCTCTGTAGATATCATAACGAAGCATATCCGTCAGTAAATGAATATTACATTTCTACCAGCAAGGAAGTCCTGGGAGAATATCGCATATTCGGGTCGTAATCGCTAGGACTAAGAGAACAGCGCTCATACCTGCTTCGTTCGCGCTCGTTGGCGCGCGCACGAGGCCGCCGAGGGGGAACGCCGCGTCGCCCGGGATCGCGAACGCGTCCACCGCGGTCTGCTGCAGCACGCGGGTCGCTAATCACCACAAAAGGGAAACCCCACGATAACAAGCATCAATTAGGACAATCCCTCTACCTCCCTCCCCCTTCACACATACACAAACAGCGCATCGCATCGCATTTACCGTCCGCCTTGGTCGCGCACTTGTCCAGCTTCTTGAGGCAGAGGTGCACGAAGAGCGTGCCGTAGATGAGCACGCGGTCGGCGTTGCCCTTGATCTCAAAGTTCGTGAACATGACGTTCGCGCGGAAGAGCTGGATGATCTCGTCCACGATGTCGTCCTGGCCGTCTGGCGCGGGCGGCGCCGGGCCGCGCGAGCGGGTCTTGATCGGCAGCAGCGCACAGCCGCAGATCTCCTGCGTCTGCAGCTCGTTGAGCGTCGAGTGGTACGCGGGCATGGCGCTCAGCGGAAGTGGAGGTGGGGGGGCGGGCGAGCGGGCGGACGGGTTTCTTCGTGAGTGTGTGCTGCTGCTAATGAGCTTTTGATGCTTTCACGAAGCTGCTTGAACTGACGAGATGAGAAGAACACCAGCGCACAAACATATCCAGACCCAAAAGTAGCAAACCTCTTTGGAATGGATATAGAGGGTATACGACGATTAATCATGCATACAATTGGACACTTTCATAAATTTTTCAAGATTACAGTGCAAATTGTCTATTCGATTTTCGAGTCTGAACACCTTATATTTTTGGGACAAACTTTACGTCAAACAAAGTCTGCTAATAACTAATATTCAAATACTTACATCAACTTTGATGATAAGCTTTAGAATCTAAAACCTCTCGACACCCAGACGCAGACCGAGCGGGCCATGGATCCCAGCAGTCTGTCCATCTCGGCGGATGAGGCAAGGCTTGTGTGCACTTGCTGTGCCTGGTGGCTGAGATGTTGATGCTGGTATTTGGTGTGATTGTTTTTCTTTCCGCCTCATCGAACCATGTCTAACTTTACGGCAGAACTCTGCCATCCAATTCGCTTGCAATCGCTTTCTCAAGTCTGGAGTCGTACTACTGCTGTTGTTGTTACGAGATCTCGTGCAGCTTTTCAACGACGAACGAGATCTTCACGCGCTGAGACGGACCCAAGACGCACATCATCTTGATCAAGTTCCACTGCGAGCTGCTCATACCGGTTGGACGTGCCGGAACCATTCCTTTCCTGACACGCATGCGTTTGGCATCTGGTGGTGGCAGATCATGGCCGCCGAGCTCGACCACTTCCCACGAACCACTTTCGATCTTGTGGTGATCTGCCTGCTGCCTCCAAAATGATTGGGGTCGAGTTCATAAGGTGGGATAAACCACTCTGGAACCTGGTGAGCGGGTGCATTGGCGACCTCAAGCACTTTGCCCAGACTGAAAGCGAGCAAGTCCAACAAATCAATGCTGCACATGTCCCCGTGTACGCGCAGCGCATACTGAAGCAGCAAAAGAAGCTTGGACTTGGTATTTTTCTCTCTCCAGACTCAGTTGGAAGGGCATCACCGGTCCGTCGATCTTTTTCCGGCATTGCACTGGGACTCTCAGCTTGTGTCTGCTGGTTCGGCCGAGTCTGGATCAATATCTCGCTGCAAGAACGTGACTTCGGCGTGGAGCTCGCGGAATTGGCGCACAATGGTCGGACTCACACGAGTCGCGCAAAACTGCTGGCGTACTAACACAGAACCTTCAGCTTGGGCAGGTGGTAGACGATCGTGACGAACTGGTGGATGTCGATCGGTGGTTTCGACTTTTTCGTGATGCAGTCACAGACATCGAGTAGTCGATCGACTGTGCACATCCACATGTCTTGGAACTCGTATGTGTGCGCGCCGAAGTCTGGCAATGATTGCAGAGTCGCTGAGAGGAGTGATTCTTCTCCGTCACTAGTGCTGCTACTCGGTATAAAAGACCCCAGCTCGGACAACAAAACCACCGTGCTTAAATCCTCCCATCGCGTAGCGGAGACCAGCAGCGTTTCTCCATCAGCGGCGCGAGCATCCACAGTTACTCCTGTTCTGAAAAGCGCTCCCACGACACGAGAGTGCCCCACTTCCGAAGCCTGCAGCGCTGGTGTATATCCTTCTCCATCAATCGCATTCACAGACGCGTCACTCGGGAATTCTGTGCGAAACATGGTGACAACTGCTTCATGGCCAAAATGCGCTGCAAAATGGAGTGGAGTTGTCCCTTCGGCAGCTGCAGATGCAGCAGTTGCACTCGCATGGCTGTCCAGCAATATCCGTATCACGTTCATGTAGCCGTTCCGAGCAGCGACGAACAGTGGAGTGGCTCCGACTGGATTTACAGCTTCCACTGATGCATGCGTATCCAATAGCAGCTTCACAACTGGCACGTGGCCTTTTGCTGTAGCGAAATGAAGCGGAGTAGTCCCTTTTTACGTTACAGCATCAACGTTTGCATGTTTCTCGATCAAAAGAGAAGCTACATCCGCATGCCCTTCGCCGGCGGCGTAGCAGAGCGGACTTACTCCTTCGGCATCTGCAGCGTCCACGCTCGCGTGGTGTTCCAGCAGCAAAGACACCACGCTTGCGTCACCATTTCCACATTCGCTTGTTTCTCCAGCAACAGAGACACCACATCCGTGTGACCTCGCAGCGCAGCGTTGTAAAGCGGGGTAGCTTCGTTTGCATCGACAACATCCACGTTCGCTCGGTTCTCGAGCAGAACAAAGACGACGGCTACGTGATCGTGTTGAGCGGCGACAAAGAGTGGCGTCGTCCCCTTCATATCGGCGGTGTCAACGTGTGCACCATTGGCGAGTAATGCAGCCACGATTTTCGCGTGGCCATTCTCTGCAGCTGCACGAATCGGCGTCACTCGGTTTGCGTAGTAGAGTTGACGTCCATGCGCTTCCCTAGTAACCTCAAGACGATACTCACATGGCCTTGGCTCGCAGCGATGCAAAGAGGAGTTGCGCCGTACGAATTCGGAGCGTTTAACTAGCGCCATTCCTCAGCAACATCGACACAACACCCGAATGGCCATTCTGGCAAGCGACATGAAGCGCGGTGATGCCTTACTGGTTTGCGGCATCCACGTTCGCTCCAAGCCCCACTAGTGTGTCCGTCACATTTCGATGTCCGCTTCTACACACGACTATCAGGGGAGGATGTCGCAATCAGCGTTGAGCACGTCCACAAACCCAGCGGCGCCATTTGCCAGCAGGAGCGTGCGTACCTGGGCGTCGTCCCCGTTGCGACAAGCAGCGAATAGCTTCTCACGCGCGGCTAATCCAGTCGAGGACACTTCGCTCATTGGGGTGTTGGCTGTGTGTTCTGCTTGTTAGACTCTTCACTAGTGGCTAGAAAGCTGGTGCACAAGCTGCAGGTGGCGGAATGCGTAATGAATTGCTGCGGTCAGTCCCTCTCAACAACAAACTTCCGCGTTGTGTGGACAGCGAGACTATCTGTCCTGGCGCTGATGCACCTTTCTTTCTCTATCAAGAGGTCCGTGATGCCTCAACTGATGCTGTCTGTCCACTGCTACTGGACACCGTTTGGCTCATAGTCTGTGGCCACGCTTAGACCTAATCATAGTTTGATGCTGGAAGTAGCTAAGCAATGCACCATAATATTACTAGATTTCATCAGGTTTACCTATATGCATTGGTAGATACATGTGGAAAGCGGGCAGTGATTGACTTTCCATTTAAAAATGAGACGGCTGCACTTTTATCTCTCTTAGACCCGACCCGGTCGGATCTTCCAGAAGTTGAGGTCGTTGTAGGCTTCGTCGCCCATGCTCCGCGTGCGCGCCTGCGACGAGATCACTTCAGACACGAGGTCGTCTGCCACCGAGTAGATGCGCTTCAGCGCTAACGACGACGGTCGTGGTATCTGCTCCTCTTCTGGCTGAGACGTCTGGGAACTTGACGAGGAGGAATTCCCACTCTTGCTGAATTTGCTGGAAAGCGTGTGGCGAGGAGAGAGCGCGCAGAGCGGAGGGAACATCTTGTCGACCATCGCCACCATACTCGAGTACGATTCCTGGAAGTTCATCATCGACTTGTGGCGCAGCCGTCCGTCGCCTTCGTCGACAAGGAACACTTTTCCTGGGAACACCCCCACTTGAGTGAGCACCACGCTGTCAGCAAACGTTCGACCGAAAGCTGCGTAGAACGGATTCACGTCGGACGGGAACAACGCGCGGATACCATTCAGCGCTGCGACTTTAAATTCGCGCGCTTCGATCATCTCGTTGCTGTTCGTCGCCAGTAACCGATCAGGGGCAAGCAAGACGGGTCCATTCGGCAGCGCAAGCCCCTGCCCATCGGAACTACTGGGACGAAGCATCGCGTGCATGAGATCGGCTTGTGAGAGACCGCGGCACGTCAAGTACACGATGCGATACCCGTTTCGTGCGAGCTTGGAGTAAAACTCAAGCGCGCCATGGTGCAATCCGGGTCGTTCTTTCTCTTTGCTGCTCGACAGTAAACCAGAAAACCTGCCGTTCGAAGGAATCCGGGACACTGCGCCATCGATCTCAGCAATCACGATCTTCGCGGAGATCGGCCAGTAGTACAATTGTGCACTCACACGCAGCTCCTGTCCTTCTGAGGCAGTGTGGACGACAAACTCAATGTCGTTGGTACCGTATCGCAGACCCATCTTCAGAAGGTCTTCTTGCGTGGGCTGCAGCGTCTTGCGGTAGAAATATTCGTTCTCGCTGTCATCTGGAACTTGGATAGTAATACTCGAAGATGCACCAAAGCCGGAAGTTGATGGCGTGCTTGTCGAGTAGTCTTCGGCGAATGCTACATCGATTCGGACTGTATCATCCTCTCCAAATTCACCACTCTTCTGGTCTCTGGACGAGTACGCTTGCTGTGTCCGCTCGCCTTCCGACTGAAGAGACGGTGCCACCATTGAAGAGCACGAGAGTGACAGCGGCGGCGAGTTCGGGAACAACACGCGCGACACGAAATACGCTTGGATCTCCGGACTGAACGGGCTGATCTTCCCGTCGATGAGGAACATCAGGTTGCGATCGGTGAGGATTGCGGTCGGGTCCTCGCGAAAGTACTCGAACGTGATGATGTGTTCCGAGAAAATAGCGTGCGCGTCTTCTTGGGACTCGGCGTCGCCGAGGAGATGGCCGCAGAGCGACATGCACGGGTGATCTGTTCACAAGTCAGCCACAAAACCAGTAAGCATAACTCGAATCATATCAGAACGCTTCGCGGCAATGCATAGTCCTTCATACCTGCAAAGTAGGTCGTTGACGGACCACTCTCGCTGCTCTCAATCGCATCAAAGTAGACCGAGTCGCTCTTCACCATCATGGGCAGGTCCAAGTCGTCGTCCGTGTCCGTGTCCACGCATGAGTTCCCACCAGCGTCTGGCGCTGGCTGGACGATCGGAAGCGCACCCCAGCCCCACGTGAGTCGTTCCGATGGGAGGTTGTTATTTGTATCTTCGCGTCGTTGGGGCACTTGCGTCTCTGGCACCAGCCTCCTGTAAGAGCCAACAACAGCACTGTTAGACACGGGCGGCTAGCTCACCAACTCTGAAGCTCTTCTGGAACACCAATCTCAAACAAGTACGCACCGGTAGGCGTCGTGCCATTCTGGGTGATCCACAAAGTCACTCGGGTCCCCAATTGACGATCCGCATGGACTGACAGTGTGCGGCGGGCTTGGTGTCTACAGAAGTATCCGAAAAAAGCATTAGCCCAGACACTTGTTTTTAAGCTTCATTCTCTTCAGGGTACAAGAACGCACAGCTGGAAGGTCGAAATGGACGAGCGGCTTCTCTCTGCTCTTTGGTTCACTTGATAATGGCGCAGGGCTCCCGAGCGGCGACGTGTTGTAGTCCGTGTCCACCGGCTCGTCCACTTGCTCCACGAAGAAGGCTTCACCAGCAGCTCCAAGCTGGTACACACAAAAATAAAACACACAAATGTTCATAAACAAGAATGGGTTAGCGTCGCGTATTCCCATAGCGCCTGTCGAGTAGTCTGCATAACACAGTACCTTCATGTGCACGCCGTTGACGACGTTCCCATTCACGACAATCGTCACCACTTTCTCCGTCACTCGCTTCAGCTGCACTCGCACACAGACACAGCCATTCGCATGCGCACGGAAGTCAGCCTCGCCTATCCGTACAATTCGCATCAGTATACAGTTTACACAGCCAGCCCAAAGCGTACCTACCTTTCTCTTGCCAAAATGCACGTGGAAGGGCGTGCAGCGAAACGAGTCGTCCTCGTGCTGCACCGCGACGATGTCGATCGCGCCCGAGACCGCGCCGTGGTGGAAGTCCAGCACGTTCGTGACATAGTCCTTCACCGAGTAGATCACGTTCATCGCTGTCTCTCCTCTCACGCGCTCTTGTGTGTCCTGTGTCGTACTAGTACGCCACTTGTTACACAGTGCTCTGCGGGTATCGGGTGCTGGCGGTTGAGTCGTCGCTTCGCGTGCCAACTGTGTGAGAGAGAGCTGAGATCTGGTTTCTTTGAATCTCGCTCGTCTTTCGTGGGTGCTGTTGATCTTGAGGGAGCGCCTCGGTCTCGATGTGTGCACCGAACACGCCCAAAGTAGAAATGGGCAAGCCGAGTGAGTGAGTGGATGAGCCCTAGGCAACAGTCAGAGGCAGCAGGTCCGTTCTTCAATGCACCTGCTGTCTGTGCCTGTGTCTGAGTTCTCCAGGCAATAGCCTCATGCTCATGCTCATGCACATAGCCAGCAAGCAGACTGCTGCATCCCTTGCCTGCCTGCCAGCTTTCTTTCCTTGCATCTTCTCCGGAAAACAGTTGGATTCTTCGCGGAAACCGGTGTTTTAGCCAATGAAATCACTCAAAACTATATTTTAAGCCAATCAGAGGTAGAGTTGAAGCTCACATTTCAAATCAAAGTGCGGTTGAACATTGCGGTGTGTAATCGCGAGTGGAGTGGGGAGATGGCTTCTTTTCTCTTCTCTTCCCCATTACGCTTCCGGTGACAGCGAGTGACGGCGACGATCTTAGCCCAAGAGCCAGGAGCAGCAGCGCCAGCCGAGATGGACATGGAGCCACACGAGCGCCACTATACTATATAACACTGACTGGAGAGCGAGTGCATGGTAGTGTAGCGTGCGACATGCGGTCCATGAACAATATGCGTGCATAGGACTGAACTACCGAAATGTATGTGGGACGTTATTGTCGTGCAGGTGCACGAGGTGGCCATGAGAAGTTTGCGACACCAGCGGGTGTTATGCCTTTTCTTCTTCTTCCGTCATGACGCCATCACGCTCATGAGCATGAGCATGCAGCATGCGCTGGCAGGCGCTCACTCGCCACCCACATGTATCCACACACAGTGAGAGAACATCTTGATGGGTATGCATGTGGACATCCAAACGCTGCATGACGTTAGAGAACGAGCGAGACACACTGATGGTCATAATCACTCAGAGAAGAAACATGCATGCGATAAAAAAATCAAAAGTTAGGTGGTAGTTGGCTTAGATGTACACTTGGTGAGCTGCCATGTACTGTGTTCGCTCGCCTTCCTACTTGGCTGTCTGCTTGTCTGCCTGCGGCAAGCGTTGGGCTGTGGTCACACGGCGGTCATGGCTTCGTACGGCGACTCGTCGTCGTCAGGTTGCTGCTGATTGTGTTGTCCTGCCGCCGCCTTGCGGACCGCGTCCTCAAAGTCGCGCATGCTTCGTGATTCCATGTGCGTAATGGTCCGGTCGTGGTTGTAGGCGCGCGTGACGCAGTTGATGTCTGGCGGTTTGTAGTCGCCGCCGTGCGGCGTGGGCTCGCACGGCACGAACTCGAAGCGCGTGGCGTCGCTCCGCATGCTCACGTCCACGAGGATGTTGTCGTCGCGCACGCCCACGTAGCGCCGGTGCTGGTTCATGCTCTTGAGGTTGCCCGCCGATGAGTAGTCCCATTTGAGCCCCGACGTGCCGCGCACCCAGTTGCCGTGCTTCATGCGCAGGTCGCGGAAGCATGAGAACGTCGACCGGCTGAACATGTGCGCGTCACTCTCTTCGTGGTAGAAGCTCACCTTGATGCAGTTGTAACCCTTCGAGTAGCACTCGAGGCGGAACGCCGTGCGGCCGCACTTCGTCGGGTCGTCGCCCTGATGCACCACACCCACGCGGCCGTCATCTAAAATGTGTACGTAGTGGTTGCCCTTAACGCGCAGAAACACCTTGGAGCCCGAGAGCTTGAGCACGCTGTCCACGACGCTGCGCGAGATGGTCTTGATCTCCTCGATCTCGTGCTCCAGCGCGTCCACGTCCTCCTTCACGAGTCGGTTCTCGAACGGCACGCGGCCCTTGACCTTCGTCAGGTTTTGCTTGCACCACTGCTCGCCCGTCATGCACCAATGCGCCGCGTGCTCGCAGTTCTGCTTGAAGATATTGAAATCGCCCTTGCCGAGGCCGAGCAGGAACTTGCAGCGCGCGAGCACCACCTCGGGCAAGTCGCTCTTGGACAAATGCACTTCGCCCCAGCGCGACAGCACTTCGCGCATTCCGGACGTGTGGTACTCGACGAGCCGCAGGTTCTTCTCGCCGCGCTTGTACAGAAACTCCTCGAGCGTGGAAATGCGGAAGCACGAGTCCGCCTGTGCCTCCTGATATCCTTCCAGGGGGCTCCATACGTGGCAGACCTTGATGTCCGACGTGGTCTCGCCCGAGGCCCAGACGATGCCGTGGTGCTGGTACGAGATGGGCCAGCGACTGGTGTCCCAGATCGCGATGTGGTCGCCGGGCCGCAGCGACTGCACGTGGCGCACGCGGCTGTAGACGCCGCCCATGCCCTGGTAGAGCGTCGCGAGCAGCAGAATGGTGGCTGGCGCGGGCGCCTGTCGACGAGGGACAGACTGGAGCGTGCTGTTGCTGCTGTGTGGGTGAAGTCGACGAATGGACGGGCCTTCCTGCTTCCTGACTGCTGCTTGTCTTCTCTCGATGAATTTGTCTATTTGAATGGCTTGTTATGCTGACGCTTTCCCCATCATCATCACACAACTGTGTAGGTTCCAAAATCGCAGAATTGTAACCAGCGACAAGAGAGAACGACACATCCTGTCAAATAGCCTACTCTGAGAGCAGAAAGTTCGATTGTTTATTTGATTAGGTATACCTGCTTAAAACATCAATCAATGCATTTCAAAAAATGATGATTATTCCTGTCACTTTGGCTCGGATTTTTATATTTTAAAACGACAAGAAAGAATCTTTTTCTGCGTAAATAATGCCAATTGTCATTGGCTAGAGAATGGAGCTCTTTATTCAACAGCCGAGGTGCGTTTGACCTTTGACAATGAATTTTATTGAAACCTGTTCGAAATGTGATGCTTCTCTCTTTTTAAATAGGATGAAAAGGTAAACCTATTGAATAGCCTGGACCTGGACTTGAACCTGGAAAGCTTGATTATTCTGTTCAATAGAGAAATCTATTTAAGATGATATTCACTGCTTTTCATCATTAATGACCTCTTCAAAGCGAATTAACAATTTTATAGAGGTATTTTTCTATTTTCTGCCTCGAATTTACGCTTGAATTCCAATCGGAGCAAGCGTTACTCGACTGGAAACCTCCGGCCTTCTCCACGTCTTCCGGATTCGCATGCACGCTGCGAACCAGGAATCGATTGCTGTGAGATCACTGGCCATCATCTGTTGCTAATGACAGACCCTGGCACTTCAAGTTGTCGTTTCATAACTGAAGCCATTCTCATCACCGACAAATATTAAGAAACTCCATTCTCCATCGGGCTGTTGGAGATGCTGCAGTTCTGGTATGCAAACTATGCTCTTCAAAGCTTTCTAGATGGACAGCACGGGTGTGTACCGTAGTTTTCCATCCCTGGAGGTAGGTGTCTACACTAAACAAAAACCGATAGGTCATGATTTTGGACTCCTTATGGACGGACGGACACCCTCCATTGGTAACGGAGTCCGGTAGGATCTCTCGCTGGCCAAGCTCTCGATATTAAAATACCCTCTGTATGACTTTGATCTTAAAGTATGGCTGACCTTCGTCCTTCAGGACTCCCCTCTTGTACCTTCCACCTGAGTTGTCGAATGCACCATTCATCCCAGTCTAGAACAGAACATCCAGATGCGAGCGAGTGTGACGAGCGACGCACCCTTGACATCATCGGCCTCGTGCGACTCGATCGGCGATGCGTACGAAGACGGTTATGGCTCAGAGCAGGAATGCAACGATGGTACTCAAGCGATGGCAGCAGTGAACGAGGTCGACGCAGGATGCAGCGACACCGCGGTCGCAGAGTGCGAACTGGAGCCCCAGCACCCGATCATTTCAGCCCTTGACCCCGAAGCAATTGTTGAACCAACATCCTCGGCTGAGAGCACAGCTGGCGGTGATCGCACACCCAAGCTTCCTCGATTGCCTGATACAGAAGAGGTTGTACATTCGGCACGCGAAGGTGTGTTGGCTGAACTAACCCCAGCAGCTGCGAATAGTCAAGTCGACACTAACGCTGTCGACAAACAGGGCTGGACTGCACTCCAAGTCGCAGCTTTGATGAGGTGGGCCGACGAGGTCTCCTCACTGCTAGCCAGGCGTGCGAATGTGAATCTCACGAGCGACTACGACTACGCGGCGTCTAGCCAAACACCGCTGCATCTCGCCGCTAAAAAGGGGTATATCGACGTGGTGTTCATGCTTCTCTAGCACAATGTCGACGTTGATGCACAATACAGATCCAGAAAAAGCGCCGCACCAGGTCGCAGCAGAGAATGGCTATGTCGACATGGCGGCTCTACTGAAATTGGACAGGTGCGGCGAGAACGGAAACGGGATCCGTGGCGCAGAGTGCACCGCCAAGCCTCTCATTGAGTGCGAGACTCTGCCGCAAACCACAACAGACTCAACACTTGATATCACTGCAGAGAGTGACGAGCTCGCAGTAGACGTGGACGCTCTCGACGAGAATAGCTGGACTTCGCTTTGTCATGCAGCACTGATGGGCCACACTCACGAAGTAGCTTTGTTGCTGGACAGACACGCGAGTATCAATCTGGCGAACACGAATGGCGAGACTTCGCTGCATCTCGCTGCAAAGAACGGTCGCAGAGACGTGGTGTCATTACTGCTGGAGAAGCATGCCGGCCTGAATACTGTGAACAAACTCGGATCAACTCCCCTGCATCTCGCCGCGAAGAGGGGTCACAGTGAAGTGGCGTCCATATTGCTGGCGAGCAAGAGTGAAGTGAATGCGGTGCAGCTATTTGGGGCGACGCTGTTGTATATCACTGCTGTGAATGGCCACGTTGACATTGTGTGACACAATGTTTGTGTCGGTGCTGATCGACAAGGACGCAAACGTGGAAGCTGCAGACGCGGGTGGTTCAGCTCTGGTGCACATCGTTGCGCAAAACAGTCATGTCGATGTGGCCTCAGTGCTACTGCAAAGTGGTGCCAGCGTAGACAAAAAGGACGCATTGAGAGCAACGCCACTGCACATCGCCTGCCAGTACGGCCGTACCACTGTTGTCGCCGAGCCTCTTGAGTGGGGAACTACCTATCATCGACGCCAAGAATCTAGCCCAGGCGATTCCATTATACGTCACAGCTGAACATGGTCATAAGCGTGTGGTGTCTCGATTGCTCAACATGGGTGTAAGCGTCCGCGAAGCAAACGCAAACCAAGCGACTCCACTCTTTGTCGCCTCCAAGAATGGTCACCTCACATACGCGTCCCCGAGATCCCAGGCGATTGATTCCCTTTACGATGAGCGCCAACACTCTAAGCGCCCCGGGAAAGTCGGCAAAGGTACGCTGTTTTCTCACTTCAGCGCTGGAAACACATGCGAATCAAGGTGTGTTCATTATTTCCAAGTAACCAAGTAAGCACTGCTTTTCCGGTAACGTGGAATAAGGAATGATATTGAACTTGCCAGGTTCTTTGGGCTTGTCCCCGATAAAGTGCGAAGCGTCGTTTCGAGTTCTTCGATTGGCCTTGACGAAAAGGCACCGTCTTGCGCGCTCGTTGGCTCCCAGATCCACTCACAGCACACCAGCAAACGTTGAGTATTTGTTCATCGCTAGCCAGCCAGTCAGCCATTTATCTGGCACGCACGCACCGCGTCGCGCTTCCTGATCGCCCTCCGAGTCCAGCGTTGCAGTCTCCGTATTCGCTTCCTCCCCGCCTCCCACGGCCCCAAGTCTCACGTTGCGTGCCGGCAGCGAACGAGTCCCCACCAAACTTTTAGCCCAAAAGGCTCAGATACCATAAGCTATGTCCAACAAAGGCGAGAGCGTGTGCGTGTGCGTGCGGATTCGTCCGCTGAGCACCAAGGAGAAGCAGGACGGGCGCAACTATATCGTGTTCACGAACAAGGAGCAGGGCGAGATCTCGCTCGCGAACCCGGAGGCCGACGACCGCGAGCCGCCCAAGAAGTTTACTTTCGACGCCGCGATCCCGCCTGAGTGCTCGCAGATGGACGTGTACAACAAGGCGGCGATGGACATCGTCGAGTCCGTGGTCAACGGCTTCAACGGCACGGTGTTCGCCTATGGCCAGACAGGCGCCGGCAAGTCTCACACCATGGAAGGGTACTCAGAGCCGCCCGAGGAGGAAGGCATCATCCCCAACTCGTTCAAGCACATCTTCGATCGCATCGCTGCCGAGTCCGACACCAAGCAGTTCATGGTCTATCCGTCGTACCTGGAGATCTACAACGAGGAGATCTGCGACTTGCTCGCGCAGGACCCGAAGAACCGCCTGGAGCTCAAGGAGAACCTGGACACGGGTGTATACGTAAAGGACCTGACGTCCAAGCAGGTTACGGGCGAGGCCGAGATCGACGCCGTGATGCAGCAGGGCAAGAAGAATCGGAGCGTCGGCGCCACGCTCATGAACCAGACGTCCTCGCGCTCGCACTCGATGTTCACGATCACGGTCGAGGCGTGCTCAAACGCCGTGGGCGTTGACGGCAAGCAACATATCTGCGTGGGCAAGCTCAACCTGGTCGACTTGGCCGGTAGCGAGCGTCAAGCGAAGACCGGCGCCACGGGCGACCGCATGAAAGAGGCGACGAAGATTAACCTGTCGCTCTCGGCACTCGGCAACGTCATCTCGGCGCTCCTGGACGGCAAGTCGCAGCACATCCTGTACCGCGACTCGAAGCTCACGCGGCTGCTGCAGGACTCGCTCGGTGGCAATGCCAAGACTGTGATGATCGCGAACTGTGGCCCCGCAGACTACAACTACAACGAGACGCTGTCCACGTTGCGGTACGCGAGCCGCGCCAAGAACATCAAGAACAAGCCCAAGATCAACGAAGACCCGAAGGACGCCAAGATTAGAGAGTACCAGGAGAAAATCAAGGAACTCCGTGAAGCGCTCGCGGCGCAGGAGAAGAGCGTCGCGATGGGTGGTGGTGGAGGAGGTGGGAATGGGAGCGGTGGCGGCGGCGGTGGCTTTAAAGGTGAAGGTAGTGGCGAGAAAGGCAGCCCAGCACCGCAGATCATCGAGCGCATCGTGGAGAAGACAGTCGTGAAACGAGAAGGTGTGAGCGAAGAGCTGCTCAAGAAGCTCGAAGAGGACGCGCGCCGCGAGAAGATGGAGCTCAAGCAGAAGGCACAGGCCGAGATGAAGGCACTCTTGGCGGAGCAGTCGCGCACGGAGGAAGAACGCGAGAAGCTCGAGAAGGAACTGGTGTCTAAGGCGCAACAGAAGGCCGAGATGGCCAAGCAGAAGGACGAAATGCTCGGCCACTTGCAAAAACTCGAGAAGAAGCTCATTTCCGGTGGCAAAGTGATCGACAGGGCCGCAACACAGGAGCGCGAATTGCGTGAAGCGCAAGCAAAGGTCGAAGAGCAAAAGCGCCAGAAGATGCTGCTCGCGCGCGAGCTCGTGGAGAAAGAAGACTCGAACATGCTGCTGGAAGAGCAGTTCACGACGCTCCAGGAGGGAGTGGACGACAAGACGCGCAAGCTCAAGAAGCTCTGGGCGAAGCACAAGGCGGCGAGCACCGAGGTGGAGGACCTGAAGGCCGAGTTCCAGACCGAAAAGGAGGACATGCTCGACACGATCCGCGAGCTCACGCGCCAACTGAAGATGAAACACCTACTTCTGAGCCACTTCGTGCCGTTCGACGAAGCGGCTGCGATCGAGAAGCGCGCCAAGTACGACCCCGACGTGGACGAGTGGAAAGTGGATCGCCTCGAGGTCAAGCCGAACGGGCTGCGCCCGAAACGCTCTGTGTCCCGCCGCGGCGCGCGACGCATCGAGAGCGAGTACGGACGTCGCAACAAGCTGATCGATCCGATGAACGTGCGCTAGCGCGCGGACAACATCGTAATCCTAGACATGGAGATGCCCGAGCGGCGCACGAAGGACTTTGAGTATAGTGTCGGCGGGATGGGCATGAACTACTGGCTCGAGCGCGTGGGTTCGACCGAGGACGACGTCGAGATCGTGTTTGAGAACGAGGTCGAAGTGGCGCCCTCGAGCAGTTTGCTGACGCCATCGAAGGAGAAACCAGAGAAAAGCTCGAATGGCACCACAAGCACAGGCAGCAATAGCTCTCCAGCGAGTAGCAGCTCCGTAAGTGCAGCCAACGCCACAAGCTCAGTGAGTGCCAGCAGTAACTCTAGCAAGAAGGCGGCGGCCAATGTCGGCAGCGATACTGCTGGCGAGAGCACCGAGCGATCGAAGGAAAGGTCCAGCAGCAGCAGCAGCAAGAAAGCGTCCAGCAAACGACCGCCCACTGCAAGGTACGGTACCCAGCACGCGACGAAAGATACTTTTGTTTATGTTTGCTTCTGGCTTGACTTGTTCAGCCGACTCACTGACGTGTTTTGTTGCGTGCGTGCGACTTGTTGGTGTGGAATGACATGCACTCCTGTGTGCAAATGGCTACATTTTCACTGTGTGTGTTAATACTACTGTATCTGATCTATCTTTTCAGTCGGCGACGAAAAGATCCTGCGGACGAATGAGCACGATCATGAGCACGAGAAAGAAAGCAAGAATGACTGAATGGCTGCGAGTGGAGCGCAGAAAGGGAAGGAAGGTCGAAATGAAGCAGCACAACATGTGGGCTCGCCCGTAAAGAAGAAGAAATCAATGGAAGATCCTATCAAAATGGCAAGAAAAAGAGTCTGTTCCATTTGGCTCCATACATAATCGCGTTACTCTGCGGTTGTTCACCTGCGTTGTAGCCTCTCGTACTAGCTACCGGCCAACCTCCTGCCATCCATGACTTGCTGCTGGTCACTCACACACAAACGCCAACCATATATTACAGCTGCATCAGTGCAGATCCAGAACTCCACAAAGGGAAGCCAATTGTGTGCACCCAAACAACCTGCACAAAAGATCGCGAGTGTCAGCGGATACGATAGGTACATTATCCTACATTCACTCTCTTGCTGTTTCCCACATATTCCTGACCTCCTCTGCAATCACCACGGATGTCTGCACGTCTCGTCGTCTCGAAAGTGCTTGCGAGTGAGAGGCTCGTGATGAATCGTAACAAAAAAATTGGCGCGTGCTTGCTTGTCGTGCTGACCAGAACGACGCGCTCTCTTTCGTTCGGGTCGGACAATTGCCTTGATTGATTTCTGTCGCAAATGCAACAAGATCCAACAGCACTCACTCTCAAATCTGTCCAGACGACCAACTTTTCAGCCTTCGATACTCGCTTGAAGTTCGTTGTGATACGACTACATTGCTGTTGTCATTTTTCACAACCTCACAATCAGATTTGGATTCCGTCAAGAACGTGGAGAACACTGCCACGCAATAAACACGCGTGGCCGCCACGCTTCTTCTTCCGCGTGGGCTTGCTCCATCGCCTGCCCGTATTTTTCGCTTGATTGGGATTCCGTGAGCCTCTAGTGCCTATGCAAGCAATGACTGTACGGATCGGATCCACTGACACTGAGTCCGTCCAAGTCTTTCTCATCTCTCTATTGACCTTTTGAGCACGTGCGTCTTGCCAGATCTGAGCATACTAACTATTCCAGCAACGTGCTGGCTGCTCCAGGGCGACGGCCTTCTCGCCAGAAACATTCATTTTCGCGCTTTCCCCAGCTGTTCAAGACCATCGTCGGTCTTGATTGCTCCACTCTATTGCTCGAATATATAAAGCGAGGTGGACAGCCGAAAGCGAATCACCACTCGGATTCGATCACCCCAAGCCAAGCGAGTTCCATACAGTCATTCAAGTATTCGCGCCTGTCTCGCTATAATAGCGAATAGCGAAGTTTGTTTGCCACGTCTTTCTTGGCTTCGCCGGCACCATTTTACAGTGTTGAGAAAGCTGCGAAATGGATGGATACACTGGGGGACGTTGGAAACTTGTGGTGGTGGCAGATCATCAGATGGTGGATGGATACACGGAGCCGAGAGGATCCATCAATCGGTTCAGCTTTGCGCTCGACAACAGGTGGACGGATTCGCTCGCAAACCACACATTTGCACACTTGCACACGCAAACAACAGGGAACAAGCACACGCACAATCACAACAAGCCAACAAAACGAGCAGGAACGAACGTGCTTGGAATGACTACAATGGCTCAAGTGACGGGGCAGGTTGTTATTCATTGTTATGATTGGTTCATTGGTGGCTGGTGTCCAGTTCTGGGACCAGCAAACCCCCGTTCGCATTACGACCCGCGATGAAAAAAGCCATTCCAGTACCGTAATATTCAGGAAGGAAGGATCCTTTTTTCACGCCAAGCGAGAAACACGCCAAGGTGAAAAATGCGGCGCGATACTATTTCGCCAGCTTCATAGCATGCCATTACTATTAGTCCGCCACCTGCTTCGCCATACTTTGCAAGCCTGGAAGCCAAAGCAAGCTTTCCAGGCCAACTTGGCAGGCGCGAGCCCCAGAGATCCACGCGGGATCCATCGAATAATGTCGCGCGCTACTGCACTCACTCGCTTGCTTTATTCCTACGCGACAAACGGGTGAGAAGATCAGAAGACGGCTTGGCAAAATGTGATTTTTTGTGAGCATCTGATTTTTGAACGAAAAGCGTGTGTGTGACTTGTGATTTGAGTGTCGCTTCACAAAAGTGTACCCGTACTCCTCAACAGCCAGCAACAGCGAGTGCCACCGCTCGTTTCAGCTCCTTCGATATTTTTGTATGGATCTGTGTATGGTGGCTGTTCGTTTTTTTTTTCCTTTTCTGCACAAATGCCTTAGGAGCAAGCACAATCAGTCGCTCTATTTCAATGGGGTCCATAGTGAGCGCAAGTCCAAAAAAGTGCGTGGTTTGTTCTGGACGCACACCAACAGACTGGATTTCGAACCACTTTCACCTGTTGGACCGACCACATCACCCACGCAAATGTACTGACCACTTGAGGCTTCCACTGTCAGCATCAACAAATCGTACCGGTTGCTAGTACACACAGTGTACGCTCGGTACACACGGTACATTCGCAGACTGTAAAACTGGAGTTACTCGGACGCTTTTCAATGCGTCGCACAAAGGAGTTCTGGACCCACGTACAAGAGAGAGTGAGAGAGAGCCATTTGTATGCTTGCTGCTGCTGTTGTTCTTGGCGTCTGGTGGCTCGGGTGTTTCCAGTTTGGTTGCTCCTGCGTCCAGCTGGCTGCGTAGTTTGTGGCGTAGCGAGAGAGCTTTTTCGAGCTTTTAGCATTGCTTTCCAAGTTTGGAAATATCCGACAAACGGGGGACGGGGCGAGAATTCATAGACGGAAGCTGCCAACGCTTCTTCTGAGCCCTGTGAGCAAATTCTTGCTCACGAGGATGAAATGCTCGCAATTGATCGGTGATTGAGATCGTAATTAATTGGATAATAAGCTGCATTGTTCAGCAGGTTTCGCAATTAATCGGCTGCGAAAGGTACATTTTAATTGTCGCTTTTCGATTCTGGTCTTGTATTTGTTCTCTTGCTCTTTGTATGTGTGCGTCCAGCCTGTACACAAGCAGATCGGTTGATCCTCCCTCTTTGGCTTCAGAACTGTTCAGTGCGCACTGGCCGTTTTCTGTCCGCTGCTGCACCTCTTTTCCAATGCCGGCGCCCTTTCTGCGCAGCAGCTTTGGTTCCTCTTTCTGGCCAGCACACATACAAACGGCAAGTGAAAAACAAAATGGGGCCAGCCAAACAGCCGCGCCTGCGCCACTGACCCCATTTCCATTTCGAGACACATTCTCACTTGCTCAGTCTTCACGAGAAGGAAGGCGTGTGCCAGAGAGGAGGGATCTGCCGCTGTCTGTCTGTCGATCCGTCCAGTTGGAGAGCCGACCGCTGGAGCGAAGAAGAGAAAGAGAGAGAAGAGAAGAGAAGAGAAAGCGCGCGACCATCTTCCGGCCTTCCTCCGTCCGTCCGTCACTCAGTCACACGACGCGCGCACCAGAGCAGAAGAGTCCACAAGACGAGTCAAGTCGACGCGCGCGCGTTGGGTTGAGCTTGGCGCTCAGTTTAGTTTCTTTCCTGTCGTCGTGAGAACGAGACGAGCAGCAGGGAGAGAAGCACCGCGAACTCAGATTGATAGGACCGAAGCGAATGGGAGTCGAGTCCTCGCCGGTAGTCACGCTCGAAGAGTTGATCCGCAGCCGCAACCAGGAGCTCCGCAGCCTCACGAGCAACCACTCGAACCGGAGCAACAGCAGCAGCACCAGCAGCTCCAGCAACACCAGCTCCAGCAGCAACAGCAGTACTAGTACTAGCAGAGACAACAACAACCCCGCGGTCTTTCGCGCCCGGCGCCGCCGACACCCGTCCGAGGTGCTGAGAAAGAAAATCCCGACGACGACGATGAAAGCGTTTGCCCAGGACGGGTCGTTTGCATACACTGGCGCAGCGGATGGTAACTTCACCAACACAGGAAGCAGTTCGACGATAACGGGACATGGAGGACAGCGGAGAAAGCGCGTGCCAGCGCCGTCGTCGTCGTCGTTGCGCGACTACGAGTCTGCGACGAGCGTATTGGAGGCCACGCGCCGCATGGAGCTCGCGCGCCAGCGCTCCCATGTGTCGTTCGGCAAGCGCACGATTGACCTGGACAAGACCTTCCGCACAGCGCCAGGAGGTCGCGGCAAGCTCACGCTGGAGTCGCCACCACACAGCCCCAAGCGCTCGGGACGAGCATCCAGTGCGTCGTTCATGACGCCAGCACAGGTGATCTTCGCGGCGAGTACGGGCGGCAGCAGCTACCTGAGCACAAATAGCAGCACGGGGAGCAGCGGCAGCAGCAGCGGTGGTCGAAGCCTGAGCCGCCAAGCGACGCTGCGAGCGATCGCCAAGGGAGCGGCGTCAGCGAACGCGTCGGCGATCGGCAGCGACGATGGCTTTGCATCGACCGGCGGGAGCACTTCGAGCAGCATGAGCAACAGTAGCAGCAGCCTGTCGACTTCGCCAGCTACGTCGGCGGCGGCGATGCTTGCCGCCAAGAAGAAGTCGAAGAAGAACGTGTCGTTCAACAACAAGGACAACAGCAGCGAGACCGAGTGCCGCCACGACCAGTCGGGTGGCTCGAGCTCGGTCGCGAGCATGCTCTCGCCGATCCACGCAGCATGCCGGAAGGGCGACTATCTGGTCGTGAAGCACGTGCTGAGCTTCTACTACGGCAACGAGTGTGTTAACCTGGTGAACTCGAGCTGCACGTGCGGCATGACGCCTCTGCAGGTGGCGTGCGACAACGGCCACGTGAAGATCGCCAAGTTGCTGCTGCGCCGCCACGCGCAGCCGAACAAGCGCGGCAGCAAGAAGCGCCACCACTCGTGCATCGCGATGGCGTGCATCCAGAAGAACATCGAGCTCGTCGAGCTGCTGCTCCAGTACGGCGCGACCGTCGACGACGACGCCCTCTCAATCGCAGCGAGCTCCGGGTACGAGGACATTGTTCGACTTCTGGTGAACTTTCGACCGAAGCGCAACCTGAGCTTCGACATTCCAGCACAATTCTTCAAGAAGGACAGCGCGGAGAAACACACAGGAGAGCTCGACGCGAGCAGCATCAACAAGGCTGCAGCCGTCGCGGTCACACAGGACCACCCGGAGATGCTGTTGATCCTGCTGGGCGACGGCAAAGTGCAAGCGTCGCGCACGAAAGTGATGGCGTGCGCTCTTGACGCGATGATCCAATCGGATTACCGACTGCTGCGCGCGCTGGCGAAGCTCTACGACGCCAAGATCCTGCTGGACACCAAGGACGCGAACTCGTGCACGCTTCTGCACCACGCGGTGCGCAACGAAAACGTAAAGAGCGTCATGCTCTTGGTGCGCCTCGGTGCCGACGTGCACGCGCGCGACAGCGGCAGCATCACGCCTCTGTACATCGCGTGCGCACGTGGCCACAGCTCGATTGTGCGCGTGCTGGTGGAAGCCGGCGCGAAGTGCGTGTCGATGGGTCCGAACGACGAGAGTCCGCTGCACATCGCTGCGCAGGAGAACCACTTGGCGTGCGTCGAGATCCTGCTGGAGCACGGGCGGGCGCCAGTGGACGGGCTCACCCGCGACCATTGCACGGCGCTGCACCTGGCGAGCCAGCGCGGGAACACGCAGGTGGCGGAGTGTCTTCTCGAGCACGGCGCGGATGTGAACGCACTGACGATCAGCGACGAGACACCGCTGCTGAAGGCGAGCCGCATGAGCCAGTTCCAGACTGTGAAGCTGTTGATGTCGCGCGGCGCGAGAACCCACCCAAAGGCGGCGTCATCCTCTGAGAACCGCAGAGGGAAGGAGAACAACGTGAATCCTTCCTCTTCCTCCACGGACGAAGTGGAGCTGCAGTTTGACGAGAACCGCAACAGTAGCAATGCGAGCGTGAACTTTTCGCGCGCGGCGCACGTCGAGAAGCAACCGCAGGGAGGCGAAGACAGCATCTTTATCGCCAAGTCCAACACGCACACGTCGCTCAAGAAGTGGATACGCTCGGTGCTGAAGAACGACAAGTAGATGGATGAATGAATGAATGGATGGATTGATGGCGTTGAGTCCGATAGTAGCGAACGTATAGACTCTCCTAGTAATATAACATATATTTTATGCAACACTCAACACTCACATTCTCACCATATCCGCTTTCGATACTCGGCATTGTGGCGTTGACATTTGGGTCCAACAGCAGAGCAGAGGTTTGTTAGCACATGGCCTTTTCCTCCCTCCCTCCAAGTGAGCAGCATCAACCAAAGCGAGAAGAACAAGAACGAATGATTGAATGGTACAAACAATGGAATTTGAGGCACTCGCCATGTCAAAAATTTACGCGACGGTGGGGAGGCTTCCCTAATAAATGCTCCGATAGTACTGGACGTGTTTCTACTTGTTCTTCTTCGCTTTAGACCAGACGGCCAAAGTACGCGTCGTTGCGGAATGCCTGCAACAGCTCACTCGGAGTAAATAACAGCTTGACAATCTGCTTCTTCAGCTCTGTCGCACCCAGCAAACCCTCGGAGCTGAGCGTCTCCAGCGCGCTTCTGAACTCTCGGAACGTCAGAGGCTTGAACACCCCAGCTTCTTGGCTAGCTTCGCAGTAGCCGGCGTACAGCTCATCGATGCCGAAAAGAGCGCTTGAGCTGGCGACACTCGAGTCCGTCGCGAACGACGCAATCAGCCGCGTCGACGCAAACAGGATCATTTGCAAGTTTCGAGGAAGAGACTTGAGAACGTGCGAGCTCTTCGACTCCAACGATCCCTTCACTAACCGCAGCATGTCTGTCAGCGGCACCGGGGTCAGCAAGAGTGCCGCCCCATTTTCACCTGCTTCGCTGGCGGCGTCTAGTCGGTGCTGGAGGACTCGACGGCAGATATCGAGCGCCATGCGGATGTCTCCAGTCGTCGACGCGATCTTTCTTGCCAAGAACGAAATGCCATGCGCATTCAGCATCTTCAACGCATTTTGCTTGCCGCCGAGTCGGTCCATCAGGATCAGCTCGATGGTCTGGTGGACGTACGGCTTGAAGATCACCACTTGAGGCTTGCAGTCCGGCAACTGCTGCTGGAGAAGTGGCAAGTGTCGCTCAGTGAAATCGACCTGGTTTGCGATACCGATGAGGATGAACGAGTGCGAAGGGCGGTGCGCCAGCTCAAACAGGCGACACAGGTCGCTTTCGACGCCGTTCTTTTTCAACAAGATGTCGATCTCGTCCAGAATCAGAATCCTACAAACAATCGCAAACGTCAGCAACAAATTGTAGTAATCACCAGTTGATAGAAATACGTACGGCAGCTTGCACTTACATCGTCTTGGAGCGCTTGTACGAGCAGTTTGTGGCTCTCTCGATGGCCTCGAACGCGCTGGCACCATCCATGTGCGTCTGGTTTGTCAGCATTTCTGCGAGTTGGCAATATAGCTTGCTCGAGTCGTTCAGTGCGATCGCATTGACGTGGGCACGGACGAGGCGCTTGGTATCTTGAGTCTCATTCACCTCCTAATAGCGCATAAGAACAGAAATGGTGAGTTTTCGGAGAACCTTGAAAAAAATCAAACGCATGAACAAAAGTGGAACGTACTTGGTACAGCTGGGTGATGCGGTCTTCGGACGCCTTGAGCAGTGCTGACTTTCCGCAACCAGGAGCCCCAGAGATGTACATACTTGATCCGTGACGCTGAGTGAAGCAGGTCTGGAAGAAGTCGTGGATGCGTCGAGACTCTTCGTCACGGTACTGGAGCTTCGACAGAGAGTGCCCCAACGTAAGCTTCTGGATTGCTTTCGAGTAGAGTTCGCGGGGGCTAGCTGGCTCGCTGGAAGATGCTGAGCTGGACTTGCCCTTCTTCGAGTTCCCAGGAGACGGAGTGAAACAATCCGCCAGGTTGCGCGAAAGATGCGAGCTTGTCGAGTTGTCATGCGCAGCGGCTTTCTGACCGACCGTTTCTGGCGAGATCTTGTCAGCCTTGTCGGATTCGTGATCGTCCTCTTCGGCGTCGTTCCCCGAGCGCTTTTGCTCAGTTGGAGTGTTGAAAGTTCCCGCCACTTTCGCCTTCTTCTTGGCCGGCTTGTTGTTCGGGGTCTCCTCGTCCACGACCTTTTCGGAGTCGCGATCAGCCACACGTCTCTTTTCGCGTCGGAAGAGCGCCTGTCTCTTCGCGGGGCTTACAGGCTCAGCCTCTTCCTTCTCATCGCCGCTTGAAGTCACGTCGATCGTCTCTTCTTCCTTCACGATTTGTCGCGCAACCTTCGCCCAAATCCCACTCGTCTTCAAGTATTCAATCAGCATGGTGTCGGACGGGAAATAGTCGACGTTGAGGACGCCGTCGTTTACATTCTGGCAGTTCGGCGTGAAGTAATCGTAGCCGAACATACCAGTCTTGAAATGCCAACCTTGCTTGGCCAATGCAGCCCAGATGTCTCCAAACTTCACCTTCGAAGAGTCCAAACTTGTCGTGGTGTTCCTGCCTCTTCTCGAACTTGTTCTTGCTGGCGCCGCGCGCGGCATGACGTTGTTGCTTCGATTCTCCTTGTCGTCTTCATCGTTCACAGCGGCAGAAGAGCGTCGCGACAATGCAGGTGTCGACTTTGGTTTATTTGGCTGTTTTTTGGTCGCCGAGACATCCTCTTTCGCATCGCGCGGAGTCAGTGCACTAGTCGGCTTGGGTTTACTTGGTTGTGTTTTCGTCGACGGGGCTTCCTCCTCATCACTGGAGTCGCTGCTTGGATTGTACATCTTCTCGTGTTCGCGACGTAGCGTCGCGCGAATGTCGTCGTACAAGCCTGACACCTCCAGATAGTCTTCCAGCATCGACTGACCGTCGAAATAGTCGACGTTTGACTGCAACTCGGAGATGTCTTTCAAGCGGCAACTTGGCTTGAAGTACCTCCAAACCAACTTGACCGATTTCCAGTACCAGCCACGAGCTCGGAGCTCGCCTTCAACCTTGCCGAACGTGCACTTGAATGGGGGGATGGTGGCCTTCGGCTTGCTGCCAAATGTCAGCTTCTTCGCAGCGCCTGGAGGAGATTCAAATTGAGCGACCGCAGGAGCCGCCTTCGCAGTGCCAGCTTTCGATTTTGACTTCGCAGGAGCTACCGCCTTTCGCTGTTTTGTCTTGGTCGACGCTTTCGTCGATTTCGCTGATTTCGCTTTGACGACCACGACCTCCTCCTCTTCGCTCTCTTCCGAGAGCTCGTCGTTGTTTTCCTCGTCACTCTCAACTTCCACTTCGAACGAGCTGCTTTCGCCTTCTTCCTCTGCTTCCCCTTCAACTTCTTCGTCGGACTCGTCGACATCCATTTCCTCGTCAACCTCAGTCACTTCTGCGACCGGTTCAGAAGCGCTTTCACTCTCCTTGGTTTGCTCACAATCGGTGGCTTCAACCTGAAGTAGGCCAGACGCCTCCAGGTACTTGGCGACAGCGAGCGCCTTGGAGCGGAAAATAGTCACGTTCGGCACGCACTGGTTGAACGCCGTGTTTGGCATCATGTACCACGTTTCGTTCGAACTCGAGATCTTGACCCACCCACTCTCCTCAACCATCGGCCACAGAAAATCCATCAGCTTGGACTGCGCAGTCTCGTCGTCTTGTGTCGCTCGTGTCCAGGTACTGAGAAACTTGTTGCATGCCTTCACGAGGGAATCGAAAATGTTCTCGTTTGGACGGAAGTTGAAGAAGCTGATCCCTGGCATCTTGTACAGCACTTGACCGTCAGCTTGGGCCATTGTCTCCCACCCTTCTGCGAGCATGTGTTGCCAGCACTCATCAACGATACGATCCAGACCAGGGAGCACTTTTTTGCTTGGAGATGGCGAGCTGTTGAGAGCCTTGGACAGCTTGGACTGAGGTGGGCTGAAGAATGCAGGCTCGCGTGCAGACGCTTTAGAAGGAGTGGTTCTGCTCTGGACTGCGCGCGATGGAGATGAGGTAGAGCTGCTCTTTTGCGCCTTCACGCTGACATGCTCAGTCAGGGAGCTATCGGGTCGATTCGCCTTGTTTGCTGTGGCCAGGAACGCCAAAAGAAGCTTTCTCGCCTGCAAAAATACCAATCCAATAAAACAAAAAGCCATACATGCGTCAGCGCCTCCAGCATCCAAACACCAAGGTGCAATGCGTCGTATTCATCAAACAAAGAGCACACAGCAAACAGGACACAGCAAACAGCACACACCTCTTCGTCGCTGTTGACGGTCATCCTGAAGCGAAGCGCTTCCTCGCACGCGCGCTGGAAGCAGCTGTTTTTTCTCGCGCGCATGATGTTCTCTTCGGCGACGTGGAACGCGCGGCAGATTGTCGCGAAGTCCTCACACATATCCGCATGCTGCGACACGAACGGCGTCATCTCGATGTCATCTTCGTGCGATACGCATTGCTGCAGGTTCGGCGCCGGCCCGGATGTCGAGTGCACGTGGCACGCGTGGGGGCCAACCCCGAAGAAGTACACGACGCGGTCCTCGGCGTCGAGCGCGGGCTTCCCCTTGCGCAGCCCGCCCAGCTCGAGCGCGTGCTTGTTGGCTTCCGTATAGCTGTCGTACACGCACGCGGGCCAGAACACCTGCATGGTTTGCAGCTTGACCCACGCCAGCTTGCCTGTCACGCTCGCCGCCATCCTTGCCTGTGCTATCTGTTGATTGGGGTGGTGCTGCAGTGGATGCTTGGGCTTGCAGCGTTCTGTGTGTAGGGAGGCTGTGTGGGGTGTTGCCTGCAGAGGGGTGTCTATAAGCCCTTGGTGACTTTCCTGCTTTCGAGCTTTCCTGCTGCTGGTTGCTGGTCTGTTTTGCAAACGGAAAGGGAAATCGCGGAATGGGCTGCTGACCAAAAAGCGCGCGAAAAGAAAAGGTTTCGCGCTCTTTCTGAAAGATTTTCAAATTCGAAAGAATAGACCATCACTCTGCATCCCAGATTTACAAAAAGTATTTTTTTATTTTTCTCGAAAAGAAAAATGTGTGTTTTTATATTAGGCACATTTTGAGCGAAAATTTTGCGCGCCAAAGTGCTCTTCTAAAGGCGCCAGGGCAAAATTCTCTCTCCTAAAGTCGGGTCGCATTGGCGCGCAGATCAGAAAGCGAAGACGCGCGCTTTTGAAAGCTAAAAAGCAGACAACGAAGGTTGGTGGATACGCGAAGGCTGCTGCTTTGCTTGCTCCCCTTCGCTCCTTTCTACACGAGAGCGAAATAGTGAGAAGCGGCCTCGTTCACGATGGACTTCGAGATGCGACTCAGCGGCGACGAACTGGACGACCTCGCGGTGACGAGCGAAGAGCTCATGGAGGCGAGCGCGGCGGTGAGCGGACTGGTCGAGAGCGTCGTGGACCACGCGCAGCACAAGGAGCAACACCAGGAGCAGCACAAACAAGAGGTGACGACGATACGTACGACTACGACCACTTCATTCACATCCACCACGGCTAAGGTCGTGACGACCGCGACAGAGGCGGCGATTGCTGGGGACGAGGAGACAGACGATGAGGTGGTGCACGACCTCGACGACCATGAACCACAGACCCAGATGGTCGTCCACGATGAAGACCAGGAAGATGGCGAAGTGAACGAAGACGATGATGGAGATGTGGAAATGGACGACTTTACATGCACGCAGGTGGTTGTGGACGACGACGAAGAAGACGAAGAGCCTGTCGAAGAAGAAGCAGAGGCTAAAATGGAAGATGTCGCTGTTGAGAGCGTCGAGAAGGTGGGGGTAGTGGAGGAGGTAGCGCCAACGGCTAAGCCAGCCACCCCGAAAACCGCTGCGCCATCCCCTCGTGCCCAAGCTGTTGCGAGTCCAAAGAAGCCGTCGCCAGTGAAGCCATCGCCAGTGAAGCCTGCTCCAGTGGCGGAACCAGAGAAGAAGCAGCAGCCTCAGGAGAGCGAACACGAGAGCGATGCGACGCCTTTGGGCAAGTTCAACAAGGTGCTGGGGGTAGTGTGGGACATCCTGGAGCACCAGGGATGGCAGGTAGCGCAGGGCAAGGACACGCTCTTCTGCGCGATGCCCGGGACGCAGTTCTTCAACTTCCGCCCCAACATCAACGTGTTCGACTCGAAGGACAAGGCGTGCTGGAAGTTCATCGCGACCTCTGCGGGCGTGAAGGACGACAAGGCCGAGGCGAGTGATGGTGGAAACGATGGCAGCGCGAAGCTCTGGGAGATCCTGTGGGCGGTCGCGGAGAAGAAGTTTGGCTGGTACACGATGGCGTGCGGCCCCGAGACGTGGTTTGTCAAGCCCGACACGCGCTTCGAGGAGTTCCAGCCGAACGAAACGATCTTCCAGACCAAGAAGCGTGCGGTGCTCAAGTGTCTCGAGCTCGAGAAGGTGCAAGTGGAGCTCGGTGACTCGATCGAGGGCCACCAGGTGATTGACTTTTCCCCGAAAATGGTTGTCCCGAAGAAGCAGAAAGAGGAAAAAGAAACGCCAGCAAAAAAAGAGTCAAGTCATCAAGCGACTCCAGTCTCGAAGGCTTCCTCTGGTGCTGTTGCTTCTTCTGTGAAGACGCCGTCGCCTGCGCTGAAGCGGAAAGAGAAGAAGGTGTCTGGCTCAGCATCTGCTTTTTCGACGCTCTCAACGCCCCAGGCTTCCACATCTGTGCCAGTATCAGCGTCCAAGGGAAGAAGTGGGGGAGCGTCTGCCCGATCGACGCCACCAAAGTCCGCGACCAAGACGCCTCTGAAGAGTGGCAAGAAGGTCTCTGGACGAGCCACACCGTCATCCTCAAAGAAGCTTGGGTCTGCGGCGAAGAAGAAGGGCAAGAAGAAGGCGGCACCGACGTCGCCCTCTGTGCGCGAGCCGACGCATCTGGCGTTCTACATCCCCGAGTTCAAGTGTACGTTTGGCATCGTGTACAAGAAGCTGCAGGACATGGGCTGGCACCACCGCGCGGGCAAGTTCGAGTACGACTACTTCTCGCCCGAGTACACTGCCGAGACGGCGATCCTGAACGGCAACTACTTCCAGTCTGCTGCCGAGTTTGAAGAGTACCTCAAGGACAGCGGGCTTTGGCACAAGATCGAAACCGAGCTGCGCGAAGAGCACGCCGAGATGGTCGAGCAGCTGCGTGTGGAGGCGCGCAAGCGGCTGCACAAGCAGCAGGAGCGCAAGAAGCAGCTCGAGACGCTCAAGAAGCAGCGCCAGGTGGATGAGAGCGCCAAGGCGAAGGAGAAAGCGCAGGACGCTGCTCAGGAAGCCCTGGAAGCAAAGGAGAAGGCACAGGAGGCCAGACAGGAAGCCAAGCTCGCGAAAGCGAAAGCTGCCTACGAGAGAGCCGAGGCGAAAGCCGCCAAGGAAGAGCAGCGACGGAAAGCGGCTGCAGCTGTTGCCGCTGCTTCGGATTCGGCTGCGCGTCGCAAGTCGTCGTTCGCCAACGACTTCCTGAGCGAATTCAAGGTATCGATGGGCAAAGTGGTCAAGAAGCTCGTGCAGCGCGGCTGGAGCTACCGCCCCGGCCGCTTCGAGTATGACTACTTCAAGCCGGGCGTGACGCAGTCGCAGATGAAAGACGCCATTCTGAACGAAGACTACTTCCAGAGCGTCGCGGAACTGGAGACGTATTTAAAGATCTCGGGGCTCTGGGACGAGATCGCGCGCGAGCTCCGCGACGAGCACTACGCCGAGCAGGAGCGCGAGGTGATGCTCATAAGCCAGGAGGAAGAGGATGCTAAGCGTGTCGTGACGAGTGCGGCGGCTTCGAAGCGCAAGTCGCCGACTGCAGCTGCTGCTGCGGCAGCTTCCCCAAAGAAGGCGCGCGTCGCCGTGAAGGAAGATCTGAGCGTCACCACGACTTCGTCGTCTTCTATGGTGTCTTCCACTGTGGTTTCTTCGAGTAGTACCATTAGCAGTACCAGCACTAAGGCCAAGTTCGCGGCGGAAGAGGTGGAGGAGCTGACGAACGACATCTGGGCAAACTCGCACCACTTTGAGTTTGAGCGCTAGAGATGATTTTGCTGCACATAATCAAAGCCAACAACAACAGTAACAAGGAGGCTGAGGGAGGGAGGAGGAGTTAGAGAACGCACCAGATAATGAATGCACTTGAGAGACCTGGCTCGCAGGCTCACGGATGACTGCGGAAATAAAATACCATATATTTCGTTTTGCCTTTGTGCGCTGCGCGCTTGTTCATCTTCGCCAGCTGCCGTAATATATATATATATACTGTAGTTCGCACATCATTCTCGTCTTCTGTGCTTGTCGTTTGTGGGCTTGTTCTGCTTGTCGTACTTGCTTGCTTTGTTTGCTCGCTTTGTGGGATTTGTGAAACACTCGAGCGCTTAGAGAACGCCCTTGAGCGACGCGCCTGCGCGGCGGTAGATGCTCTGGCGCTCGGCCTCCGTGTTGTTGATCGTTTGCTTGAGCTCCTGTGCATCGCAATACCAACAACCACCATCAACAAGCAAAGCAGCAGAGAGTGTGAGTATGAGTATGAGCATGGACTGCTTGAACAAGATCAGTTGGCCGTGACTCCATCTGAAATTGCGAGATTGTAATTACCGCAATGTCTTCTGGCGTCGCGTCCTTCGTGGGCGTCGCCGTGAGGTTCGACATGTCCGCGTCCGCCATCTGCGCAATTGTACACACACAATAACAATACAAACAGACAAACAAACAATGGACACATACACTCAACAACTGAGCAAAACTGGCACAAAACGAGATGTTGTTGTTCACGCGACACAAGCCTGGCAGCAACTCGCGTACCCGTGAACTCAGTCGGTTGAGCATCTCGACAATGCGGTCTTTATCAGCTGCGCATCCATCCATTCACATACAAAGCACAGCGTAACCACTTGTTAGCATACAGCACCTGCATCGATGGGACGCAAATGGGACTTGCGGCTCACCGTAGGCGTCAGCGGCGTCGTAGGCGCTGTCGGGCGAGTGGCTCTCTCTGTTTGGTTGGCAGGATGCAATGGCAGCAACACGAACGGTGGTGTTAGAGGCAGACAGAAATGAACGATAGAGAAGCGCGTATGTGTATATGTGTCTGTAGCTAGCTGGTGTACATCTTCTCAAAGACCGAGTCCATCATCTTCTTGAGCTTGTGGATGTCGTCCTGCATCTGCATGATCTGCTCCATGCTTGCTTGTATTTCTTGCGCTTGCTTGTGTTTGCTTATTTTGTGCTCATGTTATGAGTCTTGTAATATGGGCAAAACAGTACGGATATCAGCGAATTCAAAAATGAATTGCGAGGGTGATGTGCAATGAATTAGTGACATTTTCGACAACTAAGGATGCCAACATACCCAAACACCGTTTCCACACGTTTGTTGGTCATAACGACAACAAGATTCATCAGAACGAAGTACAACAAGAAAACCATTTCATTCATGACCGCTATCAATCTTCTACTCTAAAACTGCCTCAACTTCATCATCTACGCTCGAAGATGATACTGCTGCTTCACGTAGGAACCGCTAACTCCACCACCTGAAGTGACATCTCCACTCGCACTAGCGTGACCACCGATACCGGCACCCGCGTTGATGTTCGCGCCAGCGTTGAAGCCCGCGCCGGCAGAGATGCCGGCTCCAGCCTTGATACCAGCTCCGATGCCAGCTCCGGCGTTCAGTCCAGCGGTGCCGGTGACGCCCGCTCCCGCTCCCGCACCAGCGTGACCACCGATACCGGCACCCGCGTTGATGTTCGCGCCGGCATCGAAACCAAAAGAGATGCCACTGCCAATGTTGATGCCGGTATTACCTTTACCACCAATGCCGAAGTTGGTGCCGAAATTGAAGCCAGAGCCGATGTTGAGACCTGGCTTGTTGGTTTTTGGCTTGTCACCAGTGATGGTGCCTGTTTGAGTCGCAGGGTTGGATGGATAGGCATGTTGCTGTGGCTTGCCTTCTGGGACAGCCGTTGGTTCACTTGGCGCGCTCGTTTCTTGAGGCTTCGACTTGGAGTCGTTCTTTGCAGGTGGCGCTTGGGTCGGCGCTTCGTTTTGAGTCGGTGTCGACGGCTTGTACGCACCTGCTGGGGCGTCAGATGGCTTCTCAGTTGGGCCTGGAACACTCAAGTTGTCGCCGCTCTGCGTGGCTGCAGGCGAGCTTGGCGCAGGAGTCGCTGGCGGTGTGGTAGTCGGAGCAGAGGCTTCAGTTGGAGCCGCACTTGGGGTGACGGTCGGAGTCACACTTGGCACCAGAGGCGACACTTCAGTCGGGGGTCCGTACGGCGAGGTCGCATTCGGTGGAGTCGCCGCCGCAAGTGTAGACACCTGGGCTGCAGGCGAGGCGGTCGGGGCGCTAGGCGACTTGGAGCATGGAGGGGGCGGCGCGCCGTAGGACGACTGTACGAATTGGGTCTCCGCTTGGACAGCAGCAGAAGACGAGAACAACGCAACGGCGACGACGCACAGACGGAGGAGCTTTTGACTGGACAACATTTTGATGGGACTTGGAAGAGGGACTCGAAGGGGACTTGAGACGAAGAGAGACTTGAGTTGGTAGTTCAAGTGGGGGGAAGAGGACGGTTACAGTGTACGAGAGACGCGAAAGTGCTGCACGCGTGGGGGCTGGTATTCACTTGCCGGGGGAAGTGAAGATTGGAGAATGAGAGACTTGGAAGGAGGATGGAAGTGACCGAGCCTTGGCAGGACCGATCAAACCCACCGAGTCCCTCACAGGTAGCGGGAGGGAGAGAGAGAGACAGGGAACTGGAGCTTTTGGCTCTATGGAAATACTGTAGCCTTTGCCGCACTAAGCATTCAGAGCAGCAGATGGATCTGATGTGATCGCCCAATTGCCACTCACTGCAATAGCCAGATGTCAAGACGCCTACAAACACTTCGCAGGTGGTTTCTACCGAAATTGAGCTGTGTCTGTACGTTTGTTGAGCTTCAAAGGCGAGAGAGAGAGAGAGAGAGAGAGAGAGCTATCCCACTGTTGTGCTGACACCAGACAGCCATGATCACACGATCGATTAGCTGGTCAACATCGGCTGTACCCACACGCGCGCTCCCACA
This sequence comes from Globisporangium paroecandrum, assembly GCA_023333955.1. NCBI lineage: Eukaryota > Oomycota > Peronosporomycetes > Pythiales > Pythiaceae > Globisporangium > Globisporangium paroecandrum. The sequence goes on from JAASFU010000012.1 coordinate 69,305, forward strand.
CAGCGGACTGGATCTGATGACCAGCAACCCCGGATTCTGTCTAATGGGCGTCTCGCATTCGTTCTCCACGCTCTCTCACTAATGCTCAAAGCAAACCAGAGCTTGAAGGATGTGGTCCCTTCGTACTCCAATGCACACATATCCTTGCGACCTGACTGGTCGAGCCTTTACCTTTACCGTGGCCATCCCTGAGCTCCAGATGTTTGGCGGAGGTGCATTGCTTTGACGCAGTGTAATGTGAACGTTTGGAGCTCAGGGATGATCTGTCAAGGTAAAGAAAGGCTCGTCGCAAGAGACGAAGGGATCACTTCCTCCCAGTTCGCTTGTCAGGCGTTCGGTCAACTGAATCCTCAGCAAACTCGCTCACTCGAGAGATGATTGATCGACCAAACCCGCTCCGCTCTCTTGGCAAAGCTCTTGCTTTGCCATGAGCCACGAGGGTGAAGTGATCGGCACGTCAACGATGAAAGCTCCTTTCGGTCTAGGGACACTCGCTGAACCTCTCGCTCAACGGCCTGTCCCTCTTGCTCGAGTCGCAGATTTCTGTGATAACGAAACTACCAAACAGCATGTTCGTCGTCTTCCTTCCCTCACATCTGTTCTACCTGTGCCCTTTCACGCTCACACGCATCTGGCTCATCTGATGTTTTGCTCACATGGACCAAACCAAACTGTGCAGCGCAATGCGAGACGCGCCACGAGAGCCTGCGTCTGTGGCTGAAACAACTTATGCGTCAAACGGTGCTGCCTCAGCCACAAGCAGCGCTGATGGCGGAGATCAGCAAGCCGACCGCGTGGTTGATATCGGCACCAACAGGGACGAGCCGAACGACCCTACCTTACCCTCCTCAGGCTCAGGCACCAGTCCGCCAGGCTCTGCTGTGAGCCAGCACCCAGCGCTTCCCCCATTCCTGCTAAAGTATCTGCAAGCTGAAGATGCTGCTGATGTTGATAGAAATGAGAAAGGGTCTCCAGCCGATCGCGCGCTGCTGGTTCTGCGCATGACCGACTGCAGCGTCTCGCCTGAGACCGTCGCGTGTCTCTCGGGTTTCGTCGCCTTGATCAACACCAATCTGGTTCACCTGAGGTACTAAACTGGATGGATCTCAGCAACCCACAAGCGAGCATTGTAGCTCTACAGCTTTTAACTGTGTCCTGTATGCTTTGGTGTCATAGTCTGTCGAAGAATGCAATCGGACCCAATGGACTGCGACTTCTCGGCAAAGCCCTCATCACGAACAACACGCTGCAGTTCCTCGAACTCGACGCCTGTGAGCTCGTGGGGAACCCCTTCCGACCGCAGCTGGACGGGCTGTTGGCGCTCTCCAAGGGCATACAGAGCGTGCGCTCCGGTCTCCGCTTCCTCAAGTAGGTACCCGAGTGTGCTTTGATACTCCCAGATGACACTCAACCTCGATACAAAACTATCCCTACCAACCTATATCTTAGTGTCGCCAACAACGACTTGCAACCTGAGGGCTGCCGTATCGTCCTCGGCGCGCTCTCGTTCCACCCGACGCTCACGGCGCTGGACCTCTCGAGCAACATGCTGAGCCTCTTCGGCGACAAGCAGGGCTACTTTTCGCTCTCGTACCTGCTGCAGTACGCCCCCAGGCTCTGCTGGCTCAGCATCTCCGACAACCCGCTGCCAAAGCAGTCGCTCCCAGTTCTGAGAGAGGCTTTGGAGGCCAACACGTCGCTCACGTGTCTCTGTGCGAGGAACTGCGGCGTGCAGAAGTATCAACTAGCAGCATTAGTACCAGCCTCTGCCGGTGGCGACCATAGAGTATCAGAGCAGCACCGACTTTGGTACCTTTAACACTTCAGTATTGGTACTAAATTGTTCCTGTAATTGTTGGCATTCTTTTTTGTCTTCAATGGAGGACTCAACTGAAGAGTCGGGCCTGAGGCGCCGCTCTTCAAGTCCAGACAGAGGAGGTGTCAAGCCATTTCGCCCTTAAAGTACCAGCCAGCGAGAACCAAAAGAGACGAAACAAGACAAGGATGCGAGAGCACGAGCAGTTTGGACACGCGCCGAACCTGCGTCCGCGCACGGCTGGGGCTTCGCGAGGTACCAGCCAATCTGCTGCCCAGGCATCGGCTACTGGCTCATCAGCGCCACTCGCGTTACAGCAGACCCCACTCGAAGAGCTCGCGCGTATCGCGAACGAGTCCAGCCAAGAATCCACGCTCAAGGTATGATATGGTACTTGCAGCTTGTCAGGGCTTGTGTGGAACGAAATTGGTGTTGATACTGAATTGCGATGGCGTTTGATACTTTCATGGCTGGCGAAGCTGGGCGAGCGACTGCAGATGCCTCGCCCTGGTAGTGCCACTGCGACTACACGACAGCCCAACCAAAATCAGGTACGCACAAGCTTAATTGCATTCCTACTCCAGTGGCTGTAGGTGATCTGCATCATGTGTTTTCAATCGGGTCTGCCATGATGTATTAGGCATTATTGGGATACCGTCTCACCACCACCATCATGGAAGCAGCCGCGTACGAACCCGCGAAGCCTGCGCTGCGACCGAAGTCAGCGTCCTCTGGAGCGAGACACTCGAGCACGAGCCAACACCGAATGGAGCGCATCCAAACCGCGCTCAGCAACTACAACAGCAATAACAACCCCTCAAACGTGAATGCCGGGCCTTCTGGATCAAAGACAGTGACCAGGTCGGAGCCTATGAATCGTTCCAAGTCTGGACCAGACCAAGGTCATTCGCCTTACTCTCACAACAAACAGGACAATAGAAGACTAGCTTCAGAGGCAACGGCAGTAGTAGTGGCTGCAGCCCCACGCGCGCCGCTGATGAAGAAAGTGCCAGTGTCGCTGCTGCGCCCAGGCTCGCGATTGAGCAAACGCCCGCTGTCCGCTGCGCCAGTTTCCATCTTCAAAGAGCACAACGACACCACCAGTAAACAGGAAGAAACGTCTCGACTTGAAGCACCCAGGCAAGGTGCACCAACTACCGCCATCGCCACCACAACGCCATCGTCTGGTATCAAAATACCGTTTTCTGCAGCGCCGTTCCGTCAGAAGCAGCCTGAAAGCGGTACAAAACACTCCGACATTCTTCCACAAGTTCCGTCGAGTGCTAGAGACAAAAGTGGAGCGTCACAACCGAGGAAGCAGATGCCCGAAGCAACAGCCTCGCCTACAAATCAACGAGGAGGTAACTCTGTCCTTTTCTGGCTTCCATTAGAGCTCACTATCGATTCGCTGAGTTTGGCCCTCACTCCTCTCCATTTGCCACCCTAGGTTTTTCTCAGCTGGAGCCAGCCAACGTAGCGCTCATGTCGTCCTACCACCGCAACACGTTCATCTACGCAGTCCCAGTTCACTGCCTCGAGCCTGGTCGGCAGTACAACCCGTACCACATCGTCACGATCTCCATGTGCAACACAAATTCCCATTCTCTACGAGGCCATCGATACAAATCAGCTGAGGACTGACTCTCGAGCGTATGGTCATTTGTAGGACCTCCTTTTTGAAAGTCAGCAGCGCGAGGCCAAGTGCGATTACTACACGATCAGCGGCGCAGGTTTCACGTTCCACCTCAAGGACGACAGCTTCCGCGCGGCTTTTCTGGCCACCGACGAATGGGAGCACCAGCGCCTGCAGTTTGAGCGGATCGCCTGCTTGCCCACTTTTCAACTGTACGTTCATAGTTAGGCCAATGCCAAATAGCTACCACGACAGCGCGGATAACCTTGTTGTCTCTTTGTGTAGATTTCGGTATCGCAAGGTGTTTCTCGGCTGGAGGAAGTGGATTCGGCGTGAGAAAATCGAGACGGCGCGCGTGAATCTGCTCTCGGAGCTCTATTTCTCGCATCCGGCGCTCGTGGAGGGCATGAAACTAGTGCAATCAGAGCTCCGCAAGCTGGAAACTGTACAGTTGGTGTGCGATTTCGAAGGCGCCACGCTCACGCTTGCCGAGTTTATCGACAAGAACGTACGTACCCATTGCCTAGCGGTACGCAACTGCACAGCTACGTTAACCAATGCCGCCGCCTATTATGACTAGGCGTCATTTCTGAGCTACGAGGTCACCACTATCTGTGAGACTAACGCCGCCATCCAGGACATCCTGCTGCGCGTGTGCGAAAGCTGCCTCAACAATGTCGAATCCGCCTACGGAGGCTTCCCGGGGCATGAGTTCGCGCTCTCGACGCGGAAAAGCAGCAACTTCCACCTCTTCGACAGCTACGTGGAGCGCGAGATCGCGCTTGCGACCGCCGACGCGCAGTTCATACTGCACGAGCACTTCCAGATGTCGTCCGGTGCTGGTACTCGAGGTATCCAACCTACTTCCAGGCTGTCGCCCTCGAAAGCTGCCCAGCTGAGGACGACCCACAAGAAGCACCTGGAGCGGACGCTGCTCCGCAAGCAGCAGCGGCCTGAGAACCGCTTGGCCGAGATTCGGTGGACCATGGCGGCGATCCGACGGCGCAAATGCGTGCACCTGACCAAGTTTGTGTTTCTCGTGGATTTTATGCAGATGGACGCCTACTTTGCGATGGTGCTTCGTAGTGTTGAGGTGGTATACAACCACTTGTTGCGAGGTGCAAATGCGCTCTATGTGCGCAAGCTGATCGCGCGTCCGAACTTTGTCATGGCGTTCCATCGAACGCTGGATGTGCCTCGGAACAACGATCATAGCGATAACGCAGCTTAGCTTGAAGGCTCCAGTAACTTTGGCAACAATAACAGCAGAACATCAACAGCCAACTCAGCCACTGGGCTGGACAAACGAAGCGTCTTGTACCTGACGAAGCAGCAGACGAAGCGGCTCCTTCGCGTGGCACTCGATGGCAAGTTCCAGGTCCAGTCCACCCACTTGAGCCTCGAAGATGCCAAGTCGGTGGCCGTCTGGATGGAGAGCAACTTCGAGGCGCTCTTTCTCCACGCGCTCGCGCAGCGAACAACTACGGAAACAACTGACGAGCAGCATGCGAAAGACACCTACAGCCTTGGCGATCTACTGAGCGTTGTCGAGGCCGATGTGTCCCAGGAGCTGGTGCTGCCGCAGTTCTCCGGCTCAGAGCATAGCATTTTCCTCAGACCAGCAGCCGAGCCGGGTCCAGAGGGTGACCGTCAGGTCGTCAGTACCTCCGAAGACAACCTCAATAGCATTCGCAGCATCGTGACACTCACTCCAAAACCCCTCTTTCAAGCCGAACTGGAGTTGGTTCAAGTCGCTGAAACTCACAAGCCGCTTCCTTCACCCGAGTTCAAGATTAGAACCCGCCCTGAAGTGGGCGAGATCCTGACCGAGATCCGAGGTTTGCTCAACGGGTTCGTTGAGCTCTTTGACGCGATCCCGCCGCTCACCGCTCACCGCTCACCCAGATCTCTCCTCAACCATCAAGTTCTCTGACGACACTCGCTCATTTACGCTGGATATGTCTGGTGGCAGCGCCAGCAAGAATAACAACAATAATGCGAATGGCGCAGGGCTCCTTGCGCAGCAAGCCACTAGCGAACATGGTGGTGACCGGGACGACGAAAATGGACCGCAGAATATTGCAGAGCGGCTTGCGGAACGTACCAACGACGACAGCGACTACAGCTTCCTTCGCGTCTAGATCGATGAGCTCACTGTGAGCGTTTCCGAGGCGGCGTCTCGGCTTGCCGACTGCTACGCGGAGATGGTGGCGCTGCACATGCAGAACCAGCTGATCGACTTTGATGAGATCGCGGCGAAATTCCGACAGAACGAGTACTCGCTGTCGACTATGATCAAGGACGTCGTGAACCTCAATAACCAGGTAAAGTACACAGTGTGCTCTTAGTGGGCGTCTTCCACTCTTGAGATCTACTACTCTAGGTACGAGTTTAACAACGTCGTATGTATTCTTTAGGTCCAGGACATCCACGCGCTCAGCATCTCGCAAGACGTCGAGTTCCTCTACTTCAACGTCGAGGAGCTCCAGAAAGCGCTGCTCCCGTTGCCCCTGCGCTGCTTAAAGACCCTGAACGCGCTTTCCCCCAGCCTTGCGCACGAGAAATGCGACCAGTTTCTGGATTTCGCGAGAAACGCGTGCAGTCGAATCCAAAAGCCGATTGCTGCGAACCTGGAGGCATTTGCGAGCTATCTACTGCATCTCAAGGTAGGTTCTTACCATGTATACTTTGGCTCTAAGATGACTCTGTAATTCTAACCATTGATGTGTTGGTGTACTCTAGAATGTGTATGACGAGGTTCAGGAGAAAGAGTTTGATCTGAGCGCGCTAGCGGATCTCTTTCGCGTTCTCGATAAGCTTGCGTTTGATATCCCACCAGAAACGCTAGAGCAGTTTAACCTGTGCGAGCCCGAGTTCATGGCGCTCAAGACTCAGGTCGCGTACGCCACGGGGCGGCGCGAGGCGGATATCACCGAGTACTCGGCGTTGTTGAGTAACACAATAAAGCATGTGAGTGAGAGTGAAACAAAATGCACATACAGAACTGCTACTAAACTGATGCTAACCGTGTTGTATGCTCTACTCAGCTGGATGGCGACATTGAGAACCTGAAAGCAAAGACAAGCGACCACGCGGTGAATGAAATGGCGAGCCTCTGTCACGAGGCGCGACAGGTGTCCTCCGCTCTCGAAGCCGAGTCGCTCAGGCTCTCCACACTCTCAGGACACCTTGTCTGGATCCAGAACGTGTTTGCAGAGTCATCCAACAACACGAGACTCCCGACCAACGAGTTTGCCGAGCTGCACACAATCTCCAGTGAGCTGACGCTCAAGCGCGAGCTGTGGGAAGCGGTCTGTAAGGCCGAAGACTACTTGACTGCGCGCTCGAGTACCACACTTCAGGACATTGACTTTGGCGAGATGAAAGCCATCGTGGCGCATATGGACGAGGTGTTCAAGCGACTACAGCAGAGCTCCTTCCAGACCGCAGCTTTGAAGCGCCTGGAGGACTCGAAGAGCGTGATCGAAGGACTCACGCCCGTGATCCGTGACCTGCACAATGAAAGCCTGGAAGAGCGCCACTGGACGAAGCTCGAGAACAAACTGCAGTGCTCGTTCACAATTCTTGTACCAGCACCTGTCGCAAGAGAGGGCCAAGAGACCTCTAATGGTGGTGGTGACGAAGCCCTGCTTAAAGAAGTCAAGTATCTGGATCTTCCTTTACGCCATCTCCTCGAGATCCAGGCTGTAACGCGCGCGAGTGCGATCCGCCAGGTCTCGGAGGAAGCCACGGCCGAGGCCGCGATCTCCAAGAACTTTGAGAGTGTGCTGCACACGTGGGAGGTGAAGGAGATCCCAAGTTCCCCCAAGAAAGACCGCGAAGGACGCGAGGCATTCTGTCTGGGCGACTGCGAAGAGCTCCTGGCGTTGCTGGAAGAGAGCGAAGTGCTGCTGCGCGTCATAGACTTCTCTTCCTACGCGCGCACAATCCAGACAAAGCTCACGCGGTTGTTGAGCGACTTGCCACACGCGAAAGAAGCGCTCGAGTTGCTCCAGGTGTGCCAGCAGAAGTGGGAGTACGTACAACGCCTTACGTCTGCGGATTTCTTGCGCTCGTTCCCCGACCAGGCCAAGATCCTGCAGAAGCACGACGCCACGTGGCGAAGTCTCATGGAGTCACTCGCGGAGCGGCCGCTGTGTGTGCCGTTCGGTGTCAGCGCAGACAACCGCCACACGCTACAGACGATCATTGAAGGCTTTGAGACCGTCACAAAGAGCCTCGCGGACCACTTGGAGGTAGGTTGCTACTACTGGGTTTGCATTGTTTTGGATAGAGAGGAGCAAAGACTGACAAGGTGTGTGTGGTGATGATACACGACTGCGTAGGTCAAGCGGCAGGTGTTTCCGGCGTTCTTCCGCCTCTGCAACTACGAGCTCTCGATTCTGCTCTCTCGCTCTAGAGATGTGGGCAACATACAGCAATTCTTGTACCAGTGCTTTGAAAACGTCGGTCGCATCGTGTTTGGCACGCGGGACGCCTTCCAGGATATCCTGAGTGTACGTTTCTATATCCCTGTGATTATCGTTTGGTGGACAGACTGCTAGTCTAGGCAACTGAGCTCACCTGCCAGTTTGTTTATGCCGGCCGGTTATTAGGTCACGTCTCGAGCGTTCCCTACCGCGGAAGTGGTGCCCATGGGAAAGAACCTGAAAGTGCGAGGGCCTCCGGAGCAATGGCTCGCGGCGGTGGACAAGCGGGTCTCGGACCAACTGCGGCGGAAAACCAGAGACATTGTCGGATTTCTCGCAGAGTTGGCTTCGTTGGCAATATCGACTCCTCGAGCTACCGAGGGGTCTGAAGAATCGCGTGAGATTGATTCGAAACCGATTCAGGTAAATAGCCGTGTCTAGGTATCAACAGTTCTCTCGTGTCTTGATACTAATCTCTAGCCATTTCATCCTTTCCAGTGTATTCTACTTGCTGGCAAGATCCACCGGTGTGAGCTGATCGAAACCAAGCTGAACGGCCCTGAGCCTGCCTCTCATGAAGAGCTTCGTCAAGAACTCAATCGGTACCACCGACTACTGGTGACGTGGCTCTTTCATCAAAGTGCAAATGATCAAGGTGTCGACTCGGTATCATCACCTCGCAATATGGTGCTGCGATCAAGTCTAATCCTCCAGAACCTTCAGTTTCGCGACGCGCTTGCGAGCCATTTCGACTGCCAATCTGAGCAAGATAACAGTAGCCTTTTCAGTCTGACGGTTGCTCGAGACAGGCGGCACTTTGGAATCAGCTGGGACTTGCTACTCAAGTACCGCTTCAACGACACCACCACCGTCGGATACGAGTGCCACGTCGAGATGAATGGGCTGAAAGTGCCCTATGGCTTTCACTACGCCGATCCGTACACTGACAGCTGCGCCGTCGCGCCAGGTACTCTGCGGTCTCTGTTCTCGCTCTTCGCGTGTATTCGCAGCGCCCAGGGGGTCATGCTCACGGGACCCGCGGATAGCGGGAAGGCGAACCTGGCGTTCCAGGTCAGTCGGATCCTCGGCCGTCCGTTCTTTGGTACGACGACAAGTGTGCCGACGCTACTCTCGCATGTGCTGAGGCTGCTGAGAGGAGCGCTTCACTCTGGAGGTACTTTTTGTCTCAGTATCACAGAGTTGACGCCTGGTGCGATGGAGATTGTACGGGTCGTCGCGGCGATTCTGGGGAATATCGAGGTACACAAAGTTGAAAACTGGTAGAGCTTTTTCTCCCTAGTATGCTAAAAAGCTAACGCTGCAATCTCTATCTCTTGTGTTCTACTGTAGCACGCTGTGCTGATCAAGCTCCCGATTTTTGGCCTCCAGCAAGAGCTGATCACGTTCATCCCGGGCTCAGTATTGGCCCTCACACGAAGATGCCAGCTTTCCGACTTTGCAGCTGGAAAGCTAGATGAACAAGATGTACGAGCGATGACAGAGCAGCTAAGCCACTTTGAGCTTCTCGAGTGTGATTTCGGGTACATCCTGGCGGTGATTCTGCTCAGCAGAGGGTTTGAAGCGCCTCGTGAAGTGTCGAGAAAGCTGTTGATGGTGTGGTATCAAGTGCGAGGCTCTTGCTTCACAGAGAGGCACGCTGAGAGTACCTCCGGCTTCGTGTTCAGAGATGTCAAAGCGATCGCTGCGTCCGTCGCAATCAAGGTCGCACAGAGCACGGAGGAATTTAAGAGGGGAAGCCTTCAGCTATTCCTGCTCTGCGAGGAAATCTTGCAGTACTTTGCCATTTCCGCTTCTCAATCCCACAAAGACAACGAAGTCCTGGTTCAGATCCTCGACCAGGTTTTCCAGAACGGCGGCCATGACAAGGAGTGGTTCGTAAAACAGCGGAGACGCAGCCAAGCTGAGACCCTTGAGAGCCCTTCGTCAAGCGAATGCGTCTTGCTTCCTCACATTGAAGTAGCAACGAAAGCGCTTCATCTGGTCCCTCGTCGAGCGCTCGTGAGCCAAGTGCAGTCACTGGTAAGTGGTTTAACAACAGCAACCGGCGTGATCTTGGCGGGGACGAGTGGATCCGGAAAGACGACAGCGTATGGGGTACTGGCAAAATCACTTAGTCTCTACAAGCACCATATCGAGCAGGACCCAATCAAGCTAACTGGCAATGTAACTACAGCTACTCCAGGCTCAATGTCTTCGCCTCACCAAGACTCACCTACGACTGGACCTGTCACGGGCAGTAGCAACAGCATCGCACCCGGCCCTGATAAAAAACCCGAGAGCTTTGTGAACGTCCACGTGGTTCTTCCAATGGCACTGATGATCACGCAGCTCTACGGAAGTACGGCTCCCGACGGCAAAGGACGCACAAAATCTGTACTTGGACGTTTGATTCGACTTGCGCAGGAGAGATTCGGTCTTGTTCGGTCGAACTACGCTTCGCTCTATGGACCTCATAATGAAAACTATGAGGTACCCAAAGTGCTGGTGCCGTTGATGGCAATGCAATCGCTGCTTTGGGCCGTCTTTGACGGCGCGATGGACCTCTCGTGGCTCGAGTACCTGAGCTGCGTGCTCAGACGAAAGTCTACATTTTCCCTCCTGGAAAGCGCTGTGCTGTTGTTCCAAGATGGTGAGTGCATGACGATCCCTCCCAATCTCCACTTCCTGTTTGATACTTTATCGATGAAGCACTGCTCGCCGAGTATCCTGCACCTCAATGCGGTTATCAGCTTTGATACAAACGACAAGTCGCCTGAGGATGGGAACTCCAACTCTACTGTTTGTCCAAATGCCTCGGAGCCAATCCGTCGAGCCTACATCCGTCGTTTCCTGGTGATCCAACGAGAAACCTGGAGTAGCGACAAGGGAGACTCGCAGTTTGTAGCC